>KL258679.1:5661-22219 GCA_000699545.1 Podiceps cristatus | reverse complement strand
CAACCCTAAACATTCTATGATTCTATGATCTGAATATGATATTCATTTCTGAATTGAACACTCTTCAAGGTGTGTGGAGCTTTTATTATATTTAAGTGATTCTTACAAAAAACACTGGAAACATCTTCAGCTGAACCAAAGATTCATTGTATAGTACTAAGGAATGGAATGACTAGACTAGTCTATTTCAGTTGGAAGGGACCTAAAAGAATCATCTAGACCAGCTGCCTGACCAATTCAGGGCTGACCAAAAGTTAAAGCATGTTGTTAAAGACATAGTCCAAATTCCTTTTAAACACTGATAGGCTTGGGACATCAATCACCTCTCTAGGATGCCTGTTCCAGTGTTTGACCACCCTCTTGGTAAAGAAATGCTTCCTAATGTCCAGTCTAAACCTCCCCATGCGTAGCTTTGGCCATTCCCATGTGTCCTGTCACTGGATCCCAGGGAGAAGAGACCAGCACCTCCCTCTCCATTTCCCCTCCTCTGGAAGCTGTAGAGGGCAATTCGGTTCCCCCTCAGCCACCTTTAGCTGCTTCTTACTGGACATTCCTTCCCACCCTTTCACCAGCCTTGTTGCCCTCCTCTGGACACATTCAAGGACATTCCCATTCTTAAATTGTGGGGCCCAGAACTGCACACAGTACTAAAGGTGAGGCCACACCAACACTGAATATGGAGGGATAATCACCTCGTGACAGGCTGTGTCTGCTGTGTTTGATGCACCCCAGGATGCAGTTTGCCCTCTTGGCTGCCAGGGCACCCTGCTGGCAGTAGCAATCCAGTGTCAGAAAGAGAGACGTGTGTGGGTGACATTGAACAATATTTAGTTATCTAGGCAGTGGAGGCCAACCGTGAAACTATCAGTGGTCAAAACCGGCTTGATGATGGCAGTATGCTATAGAAACACTTCAAATTTGTATTCCAGAACTTATCAAAGGAAATAAATTGAATTTATTCTGGAAAGTTTATGATCTTATTTTTACCACTGGAAACTATTACCACAATTTGAGGAGTACCACACTTTATGGAAAGAAGTGTATAAATGATCCTTTACAATTAGATTATAAAATAAATGTGTATATTAAAAATCAGATGAGACCAGATAAGTTGTGGATGAGTATCTAGAAAAATGTATTTGGATACATATCTGAAAAAAAACCCCTACACTAATCAATCAAACAGTTATAATTTGTTGAGTTATACAGATAATTATCCAGAATAAAGCTAAGAGTCTGGACAGTAATTTTAAATTGGGAGAACCAAAAGTACTACAAGAAAAGACAAAAAAATCACAAAAAAAGGGCAAAGAAAGAAAGACCAAAAACATCTTAGTGTTTTGGAAAAGACTAAAATCTTTAACATATTACATAATTTCTGAGAGTGCCAGCGCAATATATAAAGAAAAAATGAAGAGGATAACAACAGCTATTATGAGTTATGCCTAATGGTAAGAGATTACTCTGTATAGAATAAGTCTTCATAACAACAATGCAGAAGTAAAAAGAAATTATAATTCTGAAAAGTATAAGGACATATTTCCATTAAGCTAGACACAGGCCAATATGTTAACATTGATAAAAATATTGATAAAAATAATATTAGTTTAGGAAAAAGGAAAAAAAAAAGAAAAAAGGAAAAAAGGTAAATAAGCCAAACTTAGACACTTCTGTACACTTTTAGTAAGGAAGTGTGTAAGCTAATTACATAAGTAACAAGATGGTAAAATACATACTTTACCCCCATTGCACTAGTGCATATCACAGGTAAATTCATTCCTTCACAAACTGGATTATCCAAAATATACAGTCACATGCCCTTGGAATTATTTTAGTATATTCAGAAGTTGTATTATACCTGATTAGCAGAACTGCTGCTATTTGACATTGCTAGTAAGATTGCATTGCAAAAATAATATATATTTTTATTCAAAATTTAAACTGATAAAATAATGGAGATTGGCCAGCTTTTACCTCAGCCTTTTTTCCTGTATTAATCAGTAGAAATTAAATGCAAATTAACCTAATAATTGATTTTAGATGTTTCCATAAGAAGTCCAGTGTTTATATTTCACTATATGATTGGTTTGAAAGTGTTTGGTTTCATCACTGCTTGAAACATTACTAGTTACATAAGGGCACTAGTTACATACCAGAACAAACTGATAGAATTGGCAACTTTAAAAAAGCAAATTCTAGCAAGTTAAGACACAAAGCTTTTATCAGCCTAGTTTTCATTGCCTTGTGCTACAGAACATATGACTTGTACCCAAAAACCTTAAATTCATAACTAGATTACCTTGATCATAAAAGAGTTTGTTATGGAAGTTGGCTATTTTAAAGTAAAGCATTAATTATAAGGAAAGTGCTGCATTTCTGCCATATCAGTAACTGCCAAGATTAATATGATGTGAAGAATACATTTTTGAACTTCAGTTTTTACACTCAGATAAACCAAAATGGAAACGTCTGGTCCTTGTCTCCACTGGGCTATGACAGGTGTCTGTTTGTAGTGACAAAAGAAGGAATAATGGGTTGAGGAGGACTGGTCATGAGTTCATATGTCCAACCTGCTTTCTGGTAGAATATCCATAGGATAAATCAATAAACACAATGAGGCAATTAGAGAATGAGTTTTTCCATTTGCATACTATTTAGCTTAAACACTAATCATTTGTTTCAATTAATATAAATACAGAATGAAGAGACTTAGTATCATAGTGCTAGAATTGAAAACTACAGCTCTTAGGTAGTGAATTTGGGAAAAAAAAAAAAAAAAGAGAGGCTTTGCTTTGGTTTTATGAACAAATATTTTGCAATTTAAATGAGCAATTTGTATAGATTTTGAGCTCTGATTCTTCTTATGTGTGGTCTAATTATGTATAATAACTACATTTTCAAATGGAAGAAATTATGACAAAATACATTAAAAAGATATGAAGTTAGCCCCACATTGAACAGCACTGGAATGCATGTAATGAATGAAGAGATGTATCTTTCTAAGCCAATAATGAATGAAGAGATGTATCTTTCTATAGAAATAGAAATAGAAATAGAAATAGAAATTAGATGGGACAGCATTCTCAATATATAACAGATCAAAAAAACATTTTAAAAAAACCAAACACACAAACAAAAAACAAAACACAAACCCAAAAATATTAACAAAACAGCTATGATACTGCCCTTTAAGTAAGAGATAAGACTGAGGTATGAACATCCACAATGAAAAAGACGTTTTAGAACTGATTAAAGTTTTGGAAAGGCAAGGTATTTTTAGACAGTAAAAGGGAAAACTGTAATTTCTCCCTAGACTTCAAAGCTCAACTCACAGTCAAGTAGGGTACCTTAATCCTAAACATTCTTATTAAACAAAGATAAAAATGCATTGAAATTACTGCAGGGATCTGGAGATTTTTATAATTGTACTGTGAGATCTTTAAGCATTTAAATATAAAAAGTTAGAAACTGCTTTCCAGGAAGCTAGTGTAAAATAAGTTTGCATTGATCCCTAGAATTAGCCATTGCCAACATATATTTTTCACTTCCTAAGCTTTCAAGTATGTCAGAGGCACTATGTTCATAGGGTCCAGAACTTTTGTTTTGAGATTATGACAATTATAACCACGGAATTCTAGAAAACTAGATCTATAAGACTACCCTTTAAAATTTCTGGTCTGTCTGACATCATGCCATTTAAATTTGTTTTAAAAACCTGGAAAAAATAGATATTCCCCAGCTTACCTCATCCATCTATTCTAGTGTTAGAAGCTTTTTCTGCACAAACAAAATGCATCATTCTTCACTGTCATTTAAACCCTGTGCTTTTGTATGATAGATAAAGACAACACAAAGAGCACATTACTTCCCATCTTCTTGCAGAATTCTTTGCGTATAAAAATGTATTATCCTGTTTTTTTCTTAAGCATCTTTTCTCTAGACATCCTCAGTTACTCCAGTCTTTCTTCTTGGATCATTATTTCCAGATTTTCAGACATTCTTATTTGGATCCTCAGGACTCTAATTGGTTCTCATCTTTCTTGAGATACAGTTGTCTTAAATTGGTGACAATATTACAGGCAAACATTACCATTATGGAGTTGGGTGTAAGATAATTTCTTACATCATACAAAATACACCGATTTATACAGCCCAGAAAAACGTTTGACTTTTTAGCAACAGCATCATTATTGTTACATACTTGTGACTTAAATAAAATTTATGAATTACTTTACCCACTATGTTCTTTTCCAAAGGCTGCATCTAGGCCAACTGTATCTCATCTTTATACTTCTATGTTAGATTATTCCTACATGTATGCAGAACTGTACATGTATCCCTATAATCTATTCATTCAGAAAACATATCATCCATGAAAACACCAACAATTAAAAGAAAAAAAGAAAAAAGATCGGACCAGACCCCTACAGAATCACAGTGGTTACACACTGCCAGTCTTCATTTTGACAGCAAATCAATCATTATTTCTCTCCTGGTACAGTTTTCCAACCTGTTGTGAATTTACTTTGTCACACTTTTTTTCTAGACTATATTTCCCCTAACTGGTTCATGAGAAAATCAAGACAGAGTATCAAGCAGCTGAGTCAAAACATTCTGTATCTTCTGTCAGTCTTTAATCCATAAACCCTTCTCTTTCTCATGGAAGGAAATGAGATTCATTTGTTACTGCCCAGATTCCTCCTCTGTTTCTATCACATATGTGTGCACACACACACAGAGTTTTACTGCCATCCCTCCAGCTGTACTTGCTTTGACAAAACCTGGAGTCTTTTTTGTTATGTTGCTTTCTTTAAGGTACATGGCATAACAGGGGCTAGGTTTCTGCCTGCCACAAATCTACACCACCCATTGCTACTGTTATCATACACAACTACTGGAGTTTCAGCCACCACATTGCTGTGGATTAGAATGGAGAATTCTCTAGAGAAAGTCATATGCAGTACATCATAAAGCAATACCTAAAAGCAATCACAAAATTTCAAACTGAAAGCTTAGTGCTAGGAATGAAATGTTTCTGTGAGTGCTTTGGCACTGTAAAGGGAAAAAAAATCACATTCTGTCATATACTCTGAAAATTCTTTATAAAAAGGTGTTAATACTTTTCTCACATTTATTGCAAGGACCCAGTGGGAGACAAACTGTTAATCAACCACCTGTACAGAGAATCAGGTAAATGTTTATTCGTCTATTGGGGCTTGACTGTCTCCCTTTTCTTCATATCCTTTCTTTACAAAATACTTGTTCAGCATCAAAAGCCACAGTTCATCACAGTTGCTGTAGTTCAACAATGCCCAGAAGTACTTCAAATAATTTATTCCATATATAAAAAAAAAAAAAAAAAAGCAAAATATCTGTTTATTCATCCCATCTTTTGAGGAAAAAAAAACCAACACAACAACCACAAAAAACCAACAAAAAGAACTGTTTTCAGGAAGCTGGAATTTCAGAAAACTCTTTCAGTTTCATGAGCAAAGGTGGCTAATATGCCTCTCACTAGCTATTCTTACCTCCAGTCAAAGAGTTGACCTGTGCTTGATCAGAGAGAAAGAGTGAAGATGCAGAGAATGTAATAAATGAAATGAGGTCACAGTTCTCTTATTAATTCTAAGGAGAAGTGGATTTTCACCTCTTGGAGAACTGCCAAACAAATCAGTTTACGCTGTGGATAGTCTCTCTTCTCCTTGACCCATAAAACAGACTACCTGAGTCTTGCCATCGTAGTATGATAATGTTTCTAAGATTCAAAGTTTTCCTTGCTGGTTTATATTTAGATTTATTTAAAGTGTGAAAGAAAAGTAAAAATGTTCTACACTATTTCTTCCATGAATAACTATTCACTTTTGCCTCTTTTAGATCTTCCAACATCAGATCCAGGCAGTAGAAAGAGACTTTTTTCCATTCCTCTAATCACAAATGCTCATAAATTTTATCCAGACACTACAGAGGCAAAATCCTCCTTAACTGTTATGATTCATTGAGCTAAAAGTCACACACTGACTAAGTGAAGCCAAGGTCAATACCTGCTGTGAGACTCAATACATCTTTCCATTGATTGAAGCACTGAAATGAACGGAATTATAATTGGACAGAACTTTTAGGTAACTAGAAATCCTACTAAAGGCTTGGAAGGCTTAAGAAACATTCAAGGGGAAATCCTTGAAAGTCCCATATCTAGAAATATGCTGCCAGTGATTATTGACCCAGGTCACAGATTATAGATGATTTTTGGAGTCCTGAAGGACACTTTATATAATGCCTGTCTCGCACTCAACTAGTTATTTTAGAAAATGGGCCAGGGTAAGGGTAAACAAAGAGTTCGGTGTAACAAAGAGTTATCTGTGATAACTTTAATGTGCTTTCCCTGTGGGGTTCAGTAGAAGCAAAATCCTATTTCCACAATCCAGTTCCTGGTGTACTAATACTCCATTGATAGGTCCCCTGTGGTGTAGCACAGGTTCTGGTTACCCCATACAAACTTTATTCAGATATTCAGAACATCATTTCAGTATGATCGATCATTATCCCAACTCTTATGGAAGCACGACTGAAGATTTCCAGTAATTTCCATGGTTGTGTGCCACCCTTGAAAGCAACAGTGCTAACGAGTTATTAAGAGGACTTTGAGACAAGCTACTTTTTAAATGTCTTAGTGTTCTTTGCATAGTATTTTTCTTTTCCATAGTGAAAGAATCATTGAAATAAAGCCTTTCATTTTCTCTTCTACTCATACAACCAACCATATTTTCATGCACAATTTTTTTGGGGAAAAAAAACATATACACACAGACACAGATATGTATTATACACATAACAAAATATATGTATTTTTACATATATGTTTTAAGATAGATAGATAGATAGATAGATAGATAGATAGATAGATAAAAACCTCTGGTTCACCTCCATTCTCATCCATGCAAGCATTCTGTATATAAACAGAAAAAATATGCTCTAAAGATACAGTCAAAGTAAATGAAATCAGGGACAAAGAAGCCAGATTCTCAGCTAATATAAATCACCTTGTTCTACCAATTTCAGAAGAGCTATCTGACCCGCTGGGTTGTGAATATGACCCTAGACACAATTGGTTTACTGTTTGTTTGGTGTATGATATAATTTTTCCTCTAGTGATAACTCTAAAGTATAGATCTCCAAGGCTTTTATCAACTCTAAATTTCTCACAACCCACCTTAAAGCATTAAGAATACAGTACACAAACACATGGTAACTTCTCACCCATTATAGAAAGCGCAGTAAATTATATCCTTCTTATATGGAAACTTTTACATTATTTCCAAGAAGAATGAGTGCAGCTACATAAAATGCATTGACACATACATATGCACAGAGTCTTTCAGCAGAGCTTCACAGCTAAGAAATACACTGCGGGGAATTTTTTTTTCTTATTTTCTTCTTGAAGAGGAAATAACATCATAGATTAAGAAAAGCATAATATATATTCTAAAGTGAAGCACAGTGGAATACAAATTATATACGCTTTCAGCATGCCTTCTGAGGCAGGAGATATGCTCCATAATCTAACTAGCAGAACTAAACACATATCACAGTAGCTTAATGCAGATGGTGTACGGAGTTGAAGCCAAGAGAATCGTCAATTCAGTGCCTACTCTCGTCAAAGCAACTTATTGCAATTCCATGAAAAAAACTATACGAGGTCTTGCATACAAAAGTCACTCATATATGTGCAATATATATTAATCTGAAAGAGTTTAAGGAGGTTAAGAAGAGTGTAAAACACCTCACCAAGTCTGAGTAATGTAAAAATAGCATCGAGCTGAATAATGAGAGTATAAGAAATGAGGAAAAAGAAAACTTTAACAAATAATCAGACAAAACCAAGACCTTGGGTTAAGAATTGACTACTTTCCTTATTTCTGAAAGATACAGATTTAGAATCAAAGGTCTGTAGTTACTTTTTCATCTTTCCTGGGTAGATTCCCAGTGCAGTAAACTCATTTTTCAGATCAGTATCTATTATTCTGTACATCTCTTTCAGCTGCCTAAAACTTTTGCTACACAAAAGAAAAAAAAAAAAAAAGGCAATGAGCTACTCACAAAAAAAATTATTAATAATGACAGTAGATAGTACATGACTGTGCCAATCAGAGAAGTTAAGCTGGCACCAGCCTGAGAGTTATTCCAGTAAGGTGACCTCAGCACTACCCCAAAAAGGATAAGCAGAATCAGCATGAACAGCACCCTAGCCAAGGAAAAGTTTTAAGGCAAATGTTTGTATTTGGCATTCATAATAAGGAATACCTTTTCCCTATTAGGTTCTCCCATGTGGTTTTCCTTATGCTTTCTTTTCAGAACTAACTTGTGAAATATAATTGGAAGCTCTGTGCAATACATCTTGTCCTCTGTAGCTGCAAGGATGTCCTTACGCTGTGTATGATGTGATAAGTAAGTAATCTGACAGGTATTAAACTGATAATAGTCACATTTATTTTGTTGACAGTACATTAGTGCAGCTGCAAAAGGGGATCTCTTCTAGCAAAGTCTCCATCACGTATCATTACAAGGTTCTTCTGATTTGTGCCACATACTTCAGTTCTGTGCACCCAAACTTGCAGTCTTTGCTTTACCTGTCTATATGGAGAAGCTAGAATACATAAGCATATTGTTCTCTTATGTAGGTGTGCACCTTTTATATTCAGTTATTGAATAATTACTTTTTTTGTTGTTCTTGAGGGAGGATTTCTAATTCATTGACTTTTCCCTTTCTTTACTTTGTGACTGTAGATATTTAAGACATTATCTTGGTTGCTGATTTTATTTCTTAGAGGAGACAAAGCAATTTAATGTAGTGCAGAACCATGTACTTCAGTGCTGAGGATGGTTGATAACCTCAGGCAAACATCAGCTAATTTCTTAACCACTTTTTTGGTGGAGGGAGAGGAGGAAGTGATATCTTTAAATAACTACTGCCTTTTTTTTTAAAAAAAAAAAAAAACAAAACAAAAAAAAAAAAAACAAAAAAACAAAAAACTAAAGACAGTTTAATATTGCTGAACTTTTGGAAACACAGAACTTAAGTCAAATCCCAGGTGGGTGAGTGGATCAATGTGTGGGTGGGGGAATTACAGAATCCACTCTCCTCTAATTATCTAATTGTTATGTGTTGCAGACTTCTTTTTAGTTACATCCTACTCATGGGCAATAAAGAAGGAAAAAAAATATATTATTATAGTATATTACAATATTATAGAAGTTCTGATTGTGCTTGGATACCCTTTAGTGGCTGATAAGAAGACTTTATTATAATTTTTACAGTTAGCAATGATTGTTGTGCACATGCTTACACCTCTGATAGATACATTTTATCCATTAATTGTATAATAACATTGAACACTAGAAAGCACATTAATAAAGGTAATAACTGTAAAGTGCATGTGATTAAGAAAAACTCTTTTTGATGCAGAAGAAAAAGATAACTGAAATTAATCTATTTCAGTAGCAAAGACATGGATACTGTGAAATTCTAGACTTTAGAAAATCAATAAGATTTTTTGCCATTTTTGAATCTAGCTCAAAAAAAGTATTAAAAATTCAGATTGCACAGAATTATATTACAGTGAATTTAACACCATCTGTCCACACATGAAAAGGTCATAGATCTCTTTTTAAATCTTCATACATTCAAGAAAATCTGTAGTTCTTTATTCAAAAAAAAAAAAACCACAAAAAAAACAGTAACTTCAAATTCTCAGAAAGTGGTTTTCTGTGTTTTCATCATTTTTTTGCAAGATATCTAGGTAAGAATGGAAATGATTTCAAGTTAAAATCATCTTCCAATTTGACATTACAAATATGATATTAGTGTATCATTTTCTTTCAGAAGCCCAACTGTATCTTGTATCTTGGGCTGCATCAAGAGAAGCGTGGCCAGCAGGTCGAGGGAGGGGATTTTGCCCCTGTACTCTGCTCTGGTGAGACCTCACCTGGAATACTGCGTCCAGCTCTGGAGCCCTCAGCACGAGAAGGACAGGGAGCTGTTGGAGCGTGTCCAGAGGAGGCTACAAGAATGATCCGAGGGCTGGAGCAGCTCTGCTGTGAGGACAGGCTGAGCGAGTTGGGCTTGTTCAGCCTGGAGAAGAGAAGGCTGCGGGGAGACCTGATTGCGGCCTTCCAGTACTTAAAGGGGGGCCTATAGGAAAGAGGGGGAGAATCTTTTCAGTAGGGACAATGGTGATAGGACGACGGGTAATGGTTTTAAGCTGAAACAGGGTAGGTTTAGATTAGACGTAAGGAAGAAAATCTTCACAATGAGGGTGGTGAAGCACTGGAACGGGTTGCCCAGAGAGGTGGTGGAGGCTCACTGCTCACTGCAGGGGGGTTGGGCTAGATGGGGTCTGGGGGTCCCTTCCAACCCAAAACATTCTATGATTCTATGATTCTATGATATCTGTATTGTATTTTTGTTTCAAAATAGAGACGTTTCTTTTTGTCATTCTGCTTATAATAGCAGGAATAATTTTCCTACTTTACCCATTTTCAAAAATTAATCTTTGGAAAGATTACAACATCACATCATCCTGATTGTATTTCTAAGTTTTTACTCTTTTAGTCCAGTTCTTCACCTGAAAAGAGTACTTCTATGCAGAGATGTATTGTATTTTTGTTTCAAAATAGAGACGTTTCTTTTTGTCATTCTGCTTATAATAGCAGGAATAATTTTCCTACTTTACCCATTTTCAAAAATTAATCTTTGGAAAGATTACAACATCACATCATCCTGATTGTATTTCTAAGTTTTTACTCTTTTAGTCCAGTTCTTCACCTGAAAAGAGTACTTCTATGCAGAGATTCTTCATCAAAACTGTATTTATTCTTTTCCCTATCCTACACTTAAAGAAACCTGACTCTTGTCAGCTCATAAACACTGTCACTGAGAGAATAAAACAAAAGATCAATCAGACACGTGTGTCCCCCTCTCCCAGTGAATATAATATGTGGATAAGTGGGTAAACCTACTTATGACATTCATATATGAAGGTTCTATTAAAATACTATTACAGAGGAAAATATCCTGTGTCTGTAATCATTACAAGTTCCAATCTTGCTATCACATTCCCAGCTACAAAAAATAAAATAAGTTTTTAACCATTCAACATTTTCTTGAATTCATTTAGCTGTTAGACTGGAAATTGCTCTACTATCAAAATATCTGGCTAGTTATAGGGAAGTACTATGGCAGTTGCTAACTCTCTTTCAAATAGAATGATTTTTCTTAAATGTCTTGAGAAAGATTCTTACTATTGGATCAGAAAACATTCTTGTAGTAAAGACATAATGGGAAAAGAGTCTTATAGGAGGTAAGATACGAAGAAAACTACATGATTGTCAATTTCCAAATATGAATAAACCAAAATATTTTAAGATTTCAACCTTTGTGTATGCAAATAGAAACAGAATTGATCTTCTATGAGGGAACTTTTTTTGATACATCCTCTACATTTTAACAATTGTAAAACACTGTGTACTATTACTGCTAATAAATAAATAAATTAATTTTAAAAAAACAAACACCAACATCTCAGAATAAACCAGTTATGTAAAAGTTGTACTTATTTTTCTCCTCAGTTTAAATATTTGTATAAAGTCAGTGTGTAACACTCAAAAACTAACTTCTGTTCAGTATTTCTATTTGTTTTGGGCAGTCAAGGGCAAAATGTTGCACCTTCCTTTTTGCTACAGAAACAGTAATAGTTTATTTCAATATTGTACTGCAGTATAGGCCTCCTATGGAAAGTGACAGGGAAATCTGCAACAGTAATAGATTGAATACCCAAGCATACTGTGGTTAGAATGAGTCGATGAAAGCAAGTAGCAAAGGTCATTCATCTTCTCGGGCAATATAAATCCACAGGTCATTTCACCTGAAAAAGTCTAATTCCTAATGTACCTTAGCTTGAAGGAAAACCATGTGATTTAGATAGCATATGAGATAACTAAAGTTCTAGAAAGTGAAACAAAGGAGGACGTTTAAAAGTTTGAAAGCAATTCAAATTTAATTTGAAACGGACTGTGAAGCCTTTTAAATTTTATCTCTACATGTCTTTTAACTTGCAAGAATCCTTCTGAGAACCGGTTTAATCTGCATAAGTACATTATGTGCTCTCAGAATTCTTTCATAATTCTCATTCTTAACACTTCAAAATCCTCATTTCAGGTTTTTCTTGGGTGTTTTTTTTTTTAGGGTGGTGGCGTTTTTTTATAATTCACGTTTCAATCATGAAATATAATGAAGAAATTTATACAAAGGAAAGTGATTAAGGAAAATTAGGACACCATAAATTGAATCAGTACATGACATTAACTGTTGAAGGCCTAGGGTTCAAAAATGCATTGGAAAACAATTAAGTTCCAAATACAGTCAATATTAGGAATTAGAAACTTTTCTCAGATATGCCTATTGTCCACTACCAATGTCATTGCTGATATGTAATCATATGCACAATCTCTGATGTAAATTACATTTTATATTCCTTACTGCTGTTGTTAAGTACTATTACTGTAAGCACAGTGATCTAGACCATAGGTTCATATGCATTCTACACTAACATAAACTGTCTCTTTCTCACTAAGAGAAGGAGAAACAATAGTTAAATATTTTCTCATTTATTTTTCTCCTTACAAAAGGCTCGCAGGCAATTTCCAGAGATCTTAGGTGATGGTACCTTACAGCGTATCAGCTGCTCCACTGATCATGCCAGCATGATTCAAACCTTTTGGTGTCAAACTCAACAATTCAAAATAGGCAATTAACTTTGCTCCCACAGACACTGAGGGTGACTATGGATTAATTAGTCTGGGACAGCATTCATCAGGTTAACACCCACAAAAAGTAATCTGCTCACATTGTCATTCACAAAGTATTAGTGTGACACTTCTAAAAGGCTGTGGAAACTTCTAAAGACATCTAAAGATCTGGTTTCTTGTTTACAGTTGAAGATATTGGGATTTTTTTTTTTTTTTTTTCAAACTCATCTCTCCAAACTCCTTGTGCAGTTTGTAGGCCAAGATATTGGCAATAATTCCATGTTGCATGGTTTCTATCTATTCCCTAAATTCAAACCATCTCAAGAGATGACTAGGGACTTGTCAGTGCATCCGCTGTTTTCTCCCTGTGAACAAGAAGACAATGTTGCCATTAATTGTGTCTTATGATCCTGGGGGTGGGGGAAGGAGGCATTAAGAAAGACTGACATTTATAGTGGAATATGTTTGGACTATTTTTCCCCTTTTAAAAGTACTGAGTTATTTATGCTGTGCTATAAAAATTTCAATTTTACTGTAAAAGACTATCACTTAGCAAAGAAGATGACTCAGTGAAAAAGTAGTGAAATGAAAGACTAAATAACTGGTATTCAAGTACTTACATAGTTCATTTATAGCTTTTAATCATTAAGAGCTACTTAGTTTCTTAACCCAAAGCAAGGAACTTCTCTAGGAAAAACAAACAAACAACAAAACCTCCACACACAAACAAACACACAGAAAAAAACCCCCACCCACCCACATTTTCTCCAAGAGGTATTTTAAAAGGTATTTCACCTCTCCTTTGGATTTGGAGAGGTTCTTTTGACTACAACTGACTGCCTGATTTCCTTTTCAGGCTCTTAAGAAAACTGTGCAGATATAATTAATCCTATTGATTTTTTTAAAACATCAAAGACAACAAATATGATATCTGTCAGTGATACAAAAGCACTGAACATACTTCTTCAGGCCAACAAGAAGCAGGAAATACAAGTAAAAATAAAAAAGATGCATATGCCCAGAAGTTAGTCCAATACAAGAATGTATAGAAATGTAGAAATGTATAAAGAGATATATCTAGGATTGATGCCATCTTTGGTATAAGCCTCTGTCTTTCAGAGTGCTTCAGGAGGGTACAAATTCAAACTGCAGAACTGCAATAGCTTTCTAAGTAAGAGGAGAGTATTTCACAATGCAGTAGGACTAGGGCTAGGTCCCTAACACACAGAAGAAAATAAAAATAAAATTGTCTTCCAGACTCGACAGTGATATAAAAGAACTCCGAGTCATCAGCCTGTAGTCCTTACTCAGATTACTTTCCGGTTGTGGGTTTAGCAAGTTATGATTTTGAAAAGCTCCTAACAAGTGTTCCATTGAGCCAGGTTTAGCACACTAATGAAAGACAGTATTTGACTATTTTGGGGGGAAGAAAAAAAAAAAAAAAAAAAAAAAAAAAAGTATAAATTTACTTAGTTTCAGGAGCAAAGACAAGTAAAAAAACCCAAAAAACCAGGAGATGTTTTTCTTTTCAATTTTCATACCTAAGAATTTGCATGCATTTCAATTTCAGTCTGATATTGTAACAACTGATGAAAATGTTACAAAATAATGATGAGGTATGCCAGACAATATAGGGACAACAATTTTTTAAATCACCCGTAAAAAACATTTTCCATCTCATTGAAGGAATTATAGAGTAAAAATTGTATAGAAAAAAAGTCTTTTTAGTTTTGGTTGGGGAGTTTTTGTTTGTTTTTAAATCAACTATTTATTATTTGCACAAAGGCAGGATGACTTGCCTACTTTCTAAGATCTTTTGAGCTTTATCTTTTTCTTAGAAAGCTTTTCAACATTTTCCTCTTCCAAATGTAACTCATGAAAACATGCAGGACTGGACCTACTTATCAGAATACGTATTCCAGAGGCGAGCACCTTTGTTTCAAATCCTCCTACTGCCAACTACTACAACTACCAAGACTAATTTGAGTGAAAGTCATGATCCATTGACCCTGTGGAAACCAAGGAACTCTGCAGAAAAGAACACAAGCTTCACTGAGTCAGGGAAAAGGGAGGATGGCTGTAAAGACACAACAGCCAGGTAGATAATACTAATACTCCATTCATCCTGGAGTAGAGTCGTTGACTCCAGAATCTTCACTCAGTCTCAACTATTTTACCTGATCTACCAGTGGGCTCAGACAGGAGCAGCCATTCCTTAATAAATATGAGAGCTTTTAAAAAATGATGTGACCTTTTGGGCTTATAGGAGTTGGGAAGGAATCTCTTTGTTCTTTTTCCTCCTCAGTCAAAAGGATCCCCAGGCACGCTTTTTATTTTGTTTTTTCTTTTACTCTCAGAGAAGTAGATAAGACCAAACCAAACAAGACAGGAGGTGCTGACCTCTCTACCTCAAGGACGAGGCCAAGGATTTGTAGCTACTCAGAAGCAGTCATGAAAAATAATTTAAGGGTTATTCATCTGAGAAGTCCACCGCTTGCAGATAAGCAGTCATCGACTCCTGCACAGTCAGTCCAATGGATTGAATTGCAGCTGTTTAGTCTGGGCCATAAGTGAAGCTCTTGAGTTTTACCACAGTAGAATAAAGAAAATAAATAAATAAATAAAATTCATAAATTTAGTTTCTCAGGTAAAATTGAGATGTTAAAAATAATACAGTGTTGAGTGACTGCCTCATATTGTCACCATCAACAATTCTTTTATTAGCTTGCACTAGTCAGATTAACAAAAATTATAATTAAAATCTAAGCAGCAGAGCTGCTTTTTCCCCCTTTTTGGATTAAATTGAATAGTTCCCATAAATAAATAGTACCTGGATACCATTTCATCCACATATCAATATTTGCATTGCCTATGTAGATCACTTATAGTTCATCCTGTCTAGTCATTCTGCAATGTAGGAGTTCACTGTATCACTTCTCTGAACAATAAGACAAATCAGACTGTTGTTGAAAAGACCACGAGCAATGCAGTATTTTGTACTGGATCAATAAGTGTCAATAGGTACAAGCCAGGAAGACCTCACTCATTTGTCATATTAAGGAAAGGTAAAAAACACTATTCATCATCATAGCTGTATGTTCACCTGCATGCTAGTGTACTATATACCTAGTCCTTGACTGTGCTAATGTGCTGGTTTTGGCTGGGATAGAGTTAATTTTCTTCACAGGAGCTAGTATGGGGCTGTGGTTTGGATTTGTGCTGGAAGCAGATGGTTTAGTTACTGGATGGTTTAGTTACTGCTGAGCAGGGATTGCACAGTTGAGGCTTTTTCTGCCTCTCACCCCACCCCACCAGCGAGTGGGCTGGGGGGGCACAAGGAGTTGGGAGGGGACACAGCTGGGACAGCTGACCCCAACTGACCAAAGGGGTATTCCATACCATATGATGTCATGCTCAGCATATAAAGCTGGGGGAAAATGGAAAGGGGTACGTTTGAAGTGACAGCATTTTGTCTTCCCAAGTAGCTGTTACATGTGATGGAGCCCCACTTCTCTGGAGACAGCTGAACACCTGCCTGCTGATGGGAAGCAGTGAATGAATTCCCTGGTTTGCTTTGCTTGTGTGCATGTCTTTTGCTTTACCTATTAAACTGTCTTTTTCTCAACCCATGAATTTTCTCTTCCATCCCACTGCAGGGGGGAGGGGGTGAGTGAGCGGCTGCGTGGTACTTAGTTGCTGGCTAGAGTTAAAACCATGACAGCTAACTAAACCTCAATGCAATCAACAAGACATA
>KL258678.1:9251-34642 GCA_000699545.1 Podiceps cristatus | reverse complement strand
CAGCCTCTCTTCGTAGGGGAGGTGCTCCAGCCCTCGCATCATCTTCGTGGCCTCCTCTGAACCCTCTCCAACAGTTCTGCATCTTTCTTGTATTGCGGCCCCAGATCTGGACACGGGACTCCAGGTGGGGCCTCACGAGGGCAGAGTAGAGAGGGACGATCCCCTCCCTGTCCCTGCTGGCCACCCCTCTGCTGATGGAGCCCAGGATACCGTTGGCCTTCCGAGCTGCAAGAGCACACTGCTGGCTCATGTTCAGTTTCTCATCCAAGGTTATCATCACCTTTTACGAAGCAGTCTGTCCTGCTTCTCTATCCCAATGAAGACGTTATAGTAAATTATGAGATCTTTCCTCATAGAGAAATTCCAGCACCACTTCCTTAGAATAGTCAGGATAAAGCTGGTTAAGTTTCTTCTCTGGCAGGTGTGATACCAGTCTTCAAGTTCAGTTAGATTTAATTGCTGTAGTGAATAACGTAAATCTGGGTCTTCAGCACCCTGGTTTGTATTGGCTATTTTACGATATATTTTTTCAGAAAGAGGTCTAGTTTGAACACAGTGTGTTTTACTGCCCATAGGTAGGTTGGAAAAATAGTGTTCAGAGTGACTGATCTCTTTTGTTGTACAGGTAGTGTTTGATACTTGTTTAAACAGCAGCAGTCTCGGATGTATGCATTGGTAGAGTGTACCATCTTGCTACACGGCCGCACCCAGATTTTCTAATTAAAACTACTTGCTTCCTCATTCATGGATTAGGAATGACTCAAGAAAAATCCACAAAACTAAAATTTAGAATTGGCAGAACAGATTTTTAAGAAATTTTAGGAATATGTCATTCTGTAAATAAGAGGCAGGGAAATAGTTGTGTTGGTTTGTTGGGTTTGGTTTTTTTTTTTTTGAAGTACTGTTTTGGCTAATTGTGAAAGGTGTGTTAATCTTATGGGTTTGGTAGCTTCTAACACTGCATCTGCTGGGCAGAACTGTCAGTTTTGTATTTGTTCTGTCTACAGGACTTTTAAAATTCAAGTAGAGCCTTATGCTGGCAGGTCTGTGTAGCCTTCAGAAGAGAGATGGCTTCCAGTCAGTGGTGTTGGACTACAGAATAGTATTGAGATGGCACCTGACTGCACATAACTAAATAGATTTACCTTATTTGCCAGAAATTTTCTTTCACCGAAAGTAGAATTATTTTATCACCAAACTTTGGTGATAACTGAAGTTATGCTATCTTCTGGTTGAACAGAGTTTTTGAAGGAAGAATTTATTTGCTGGCTCACAGGAAAACTTGGTTATGGGGAAAAAAAGGGATTTTTTTGAGCACCACAACAGTGATACAGAACGTAAATGATTCAAGTGAATCATAATTGGGAGACAGGGAGTACTGAGGAGTTGATGCTTGTTTGGAGCCCACGATCAAGTGGAAGCAGAGGCATTACCTCTAAGATGACAATTAAATTTGTATTTCAAGAGTTAGAAGAGTAATTCTTTCTAGTCTCCCAACTAACAGCATTTCTGTTAGGAAGAACATGGTGTATGTCCTTAACGAAGCTGGTTTTCCTCAGTCCTTTCAAACAATATTGATTTTTTTCAGAGTGCAGATGAAGATTGTTCTTGTGCATTAGTTTTCTGACCGATTAAAGGGAAGCAATGTACACAAACCAATATTAAAAGGAAACCTGTTTTTAAAGAGTCAGTCAACATAGCCATAATTTAAGTGGAAGTTTAAGTTTGCTTTTGAGAGGTATTCCCTTCACAGAAGAGGATGGAGTCAAGCTTTACGTTTCTTCTGGCATAAACTTAGCTTCTGTACACTTAAGATTTGCTCTTCCATTCCTGATGTCCAGCTTGTGATAACTCCATACATTATTCTTTCATAAATTATTTCGGTGGTTGAATAGTGTGCTAACCTTCAAGAGTTTTCAGTTCTGCTTTTTGCCTTCAAGTATTCTCTGGGGACAGTGGAAAACTGTCACTTTATTTTGGCTACAAATAATAGATTTCATTTTAAAGTTTACATTTGGATAGCCATAGCTAGTGGTTAAGAAGACCCTGAGGTAAAGCTGCATAATTCTTCCACTGTGACAAAATGTTTATGACATTGAGTCACAAATACTGTGTTAGAAACTTATTTCCATAATATACATAAAACATTATATGAAGTTTTACATTTTGGTGGCCATACAGTTGGTTGCTGTCCTCAGCCTTTTGAGCATACTGGTCATATGGTTTTGAGGCTTGATGAAATGCCTGATGGTGCTCTCTGAATAGATGATTTTTCATTTGCTGTGTCTGTGCTTTTCCCAGTTGAGGGATTGGTACTTTAATCTGTCCAAAGGTAGATTAGGCCAGATGGTACAGAATTCCTCAACTCTGGTTGATGCTGAGGAGTTGCCATATGGTTTTCTTAAACATGGAGGTAGCATCTGCGCTTAAGTAACACATTTCAACACTGCGGTGTAACTTCAATAATGCATCTCTGCTGAACTAAGAGCCTTAGGTATATAATGTAGAATTTTACTGTTGCTTGGCTTGGGAAAAAATGTCAGCATTTAAATCCAAATGCTGTGTATTATAAGATCCCATAGAAGTATCATTCTCTAATAAAGTAGTCAAGAGGAGCCTTGATGGTCCTGCGGTGCCAAAAGGGCACCAAGATTTTAATGACCATAAGTTTGAGGAGTTACTTTGGTTTTGTTTTGTTTTGCTCTTTTACAGCAGTAGATTAAGAATTGAGATGGGGTTTTCCTACCAATATGTTGTCTGTAGTCTGTCTTTTTTTTTTTTTTGAAGCAACTCTATAAATGGGGTACAGTGGCACTATTTTCATAATATTAAAATACCCTAAAATACCTTTTTTGAGTGCATATATTTTCAAGATGGCAGCATTATTGAAATATAAATAATTGAAAATATAAATTTTATTTTCAAATAGCTTCTTCCCTGAGTGGGAACAAAGACTCTATCTACAGCCTTGCAATGAATCAGATGGGAACAGTTATTGTATCAGGGTCCACTGAAAAGGTAAGCAAAGATCTGGTAAGGCTCACTTCACTCCAGTTCAAAGATTAGTACAAAGAGACAATTTTATTCATTTTCAATGTCATGTCTGTATCAGCTTTTGTGTTTTTAATAGAGAAGACACATTTTAAGCAGGAGCGTAAGTGTAGGATACAAATACTTGCTTCAGTCTGAAGATGTGTATATATCCATATAACTTTAGTACACAGAAGAGTCAATCAGATCTTCTTGTGTAACCCTCTCTATCAGAGATCATTACATTCCATCACCAGAGCTCTGATTTTGTGGGTGCATTACTCAAATGATTATAAAAACGGAAGCAGTTGCCATAGGTAAGAAAGAAGCGGTGCCAGCAGTTTGTAAGGCCCCTGCAGGAGGTGGGAAATGAAGTGAGTTAACAAGGCTGAAGTGTTCCCAAGAGACAGCCCATGCTCTTTGTTGTAAAGGAAGGTGAAACACCCTGACGTCCCCTACGAATTGTTTTTTTACCTGGTGTAACCTTGAAAGAATTTTGTTTCCAAGTCATAAAAATAGGATACATCAGCGAAGCATCTGAGATGATTCTCAGAATCTTTTTTCTTTTTTAACCCACATTGCACTATACTGATTCCAGTCACTTCCATTCTTTAACTTGTTAAGAAGACAGGAACATCCAGAACAAATGAAACTAAAATCAAGTGAAGAAAATCACATCGGATTATTAGAGGTGCATAAGATCTAGTTATGTCTATCTTGTTCTACCGAAATATGGTTTTGGTGATGGATGTCTGCATGTTTGGAAAAAGGGTCAGTTTATTCAGAAAGGCTTAATTTTCTGTAGAGAATATGCATTGGTGGAAGAACGATTTTAATGCCAGTTATCCAATGTCTATTTACGTAGGTTCTAAGGGTGTGGGATCCGAGAACTTGTGCAAAACTAATGAAACTCAAAGGGCACACGGACAATGTAAAAGCTTTGTTGTTGAACAGAGATGGCACCCAGGTATGTGCTTTAACTTGAGACAAAGCCATTTTACGGAACACAAAAATGTCGTTAGTCTTTTTCAATATACCACCTATTTTATGTCGTAGATTACTGAAGGTCGCTTAACAAGTATTTTACAGATATTTAGTGATTAAGGGAGGGAGGCTGGTGGGTGAAAGCTCCGTTTTATTTAATCAGGTCCTTCTAGGTCTGGAGGGGGTGGTTTATATAAAATACCTGGAAATTGTGACTAGAGTTGTTAACTGCCAGTCTTCCTTTAGCACCCTCTTAATGGAAAAATGTAACCATAAGAATTCTGAAAACTTTTTACAGAGAAATTAGTTTTTAAAGATTTGCTTGATTTAAGTGCGATGGTTGTTGCTCAGTGTCTTTCAGGCAGCTCTGATGGGACTATCCGCCTGTGGTCCCTTGGGCAGCAGAGATGTATAGCCACATACCGAGTCCATGATGAAGGCGTTTGGGCTCTGCAGGTCAATGAAGCCTTCACTCATGTTTATTCAGGAGGAAGAGACAGGAAGATTTATTGTACAGATTTACGAAATCCTGATATCCGTGTGCTTATCTGTGAAGAAAAGGCACCAGTTCTTAAGGTAATTGATTTTAATTCAGAGAATCACAGAATAGGTAAGGCCAAAAGGGACCTCCGGAGATCGCCTGGTCCAATCCCCCTGCTCAAGCAGGGCTACCTAGAGCTGGTTGCCCAGGACTGTGTCCAGACAGCTTTGAATATCTCTAATGCTGGAGACTTTACAACCTCTCTGGGCAACCTGTGCCACTGCTCAGTCACCCTCACAGTAAAAATTAATTGTATTGTGTGTTGTTTAATGAAATAGTGGCTTGAGGTGTAAGTTGATAAAAGAATGCGAACTGTATAACACGTGCTTGCCACACCGCATATTCGGTATATTGGCTTTGTCTCCTAAACAACATCTGAAACTTTATTGTCTGAAGAAAAGAAATGCCTGGCAGCTACCTAAAATATGCAAATTCAAATATTGCTGAAATTGAATAAGCTTTGAACATGAAAAGTTGTTTTTACTAGACTTCAGTATTGTTTTAAGAAACTAAGCCATCATTGCCAAGGCTCTAGATTAAGATGGATGTTTCTTAGCAGCAATACATATGGACAGAACTGTGTTAGAATATGTTGCATACTCATGGGAACCAGGAGTAGAATTTACTGTGGGTTTTTTGATCACCTAAACATGACATTTTCTTAACTGGAGAAAACTGCATGCACAAGTCTGAGGCTTTGGAGAGACTGCTTTGTGGATTTTTTTTGCTGTCTGTAACTGTAGATGACATGACCTTGGAACATGTAGGTGTATAAGGAGTGTGCGATTGAAACAGATACCAGCATATAAGCAATCTGGCTTTTCTTGTGAGTGAACTCTGGCTTATTATGTTCAGGTAAAATCCTGAATATATTAATGTAGTTTTGAACAAGTTAGAATCTGAGAAATTTCAGTTCAAAATGGAAAATGGAAGCTGTGGTCAGCTGTACAAGGAGTCTTCGAAGATCTTGGCTACAGTGATTTGTTGTTGTCCAAGAAATGTAACAGCAGAGCCAATCGTGTAACATTCTGCTTTTTAATTAGTACAGAACTTCTTACATTCTCTTTTTAACCATGTGAAGTATTTGAATGCAAAGTAATTTCAGAAAATACTGTATTTCTCAAACTGTCCATTAGACAAGATTGCATCATGCTAGAAGCACCTTTAAATACTGGCTGTTTAGATGCATTGCATCTGCTATTGTTCATGTCCAAATTTATTTATTAAATATTTAAAACAATTTCTCTGGAGTTTCAAAAATTGCAGCTTAGTTATTTTTCATTTAAACTTTGTATTTCTTTAGTAAACTGAAAGTAGTGCTGTTTCTGAGATACATCCAAGTATGGGAGCAGGTCTTCACAGAGCAAATATTAATTGAACAAAGGAAAATTAAGTTAAGCAGGCCTGAAAGTATCTGTGGTTTCATTATTTAGATGGAACTTGATAGATCAGCTGATCCTCCTCCAGCACTTTGGGTTGCAACAACTAAATCCTCTGTGAATAAATGGGTAAGTGATGTATTTTACACTCTGAGAATTCAGTTAAGGAGTTGTGGGATTTGCAGTGTTGATTTGAGAACTGTCGGACCGTTGCTTGCAATTTGACTGTGACTTGCTATGATCTGTAAGCTCTCTTTAAAAAAAAAACCCACATAAAATGCTAATAATGACATTGATCAAAAGACATTAAGCTCTGAATTACTCCCTTTGCTATCTATGTATGCTATCTATGCTGCTTTTAGAAAGAAATTATCTTACTGGCTACTGGACAGTTAGCATCTAAATAGCAGCATGAACTGGCAGTTGTTACAGATAAAAACAAAGTTTATAGACTTTTTGATTGTGTCATAACTATGAATGTGCCATTTTGTTTCTTTCTTTAGACTTTGAAGGGAATTCATAATTTTAGAGCATCTGGAGATTATGATAATGATTGTACCAATCCTATACCACCCCTATGTACACAGCCTGACCAAGTTATAAAAGGTAAACAGCTGTTTTCCAGACTAGCTTATAAAATCTGTTATCGTGGTAGATCTTTAAGACTGGCTCTAGTTTTTAGGTTCTCTTAGATATTATGATTTCAACCGAAACAAAGACAATGTGTTTAGCATCTATCTAGTATTAGTTACAGTTAAAATAGTGTTTAAACCTTGGTGATAAAAAAATAGTGAAACTGAAGAACAATCACACATGTTGTGTTGTACAGTTTACTTTAATGTAATATTAGGAAAAAAGAAATAACTCTAGTGACTTTAATTCTTGTTTCTTTGCTAGGGGGTGCTAGTATTATTCAGTGCCACATTCTTAACGACAAGAGACACATATTAACCAAAGACACAAATAATAATGTGGCATACTGGGATGTCTTGAAGGTAAGTACATAATTTCAGATTAAACATCTGCTCTTGGATGATTAATTATTTTGTACCTTTTTTTATACTTCTACTAGTGTGTGGCATTCCTATGGTAGAAAGTCATCTTTCTGTCCCAAGACAAAATGTGAAGATTGCTCTGTGAAAGCGGGAGGGAGGGCAATTCTGAGCTTTTCTGCATCATTGCCTGATGTGAGGCTGGGTGTTGATGTCTTCATTGACCCAAAATTCAGACCCTTGAATTCTCTCTGAAAATAGTAGGGTTTGTTTTGATTGGGTTTTGTTTTGAAGAGGACTCGTAGAAGCCCACGGACATGTATTTCAGGATGACTCTGCAAGTGGATTACAAACATTTGGATGTTAAAAGACTCACTTGAGGAATTTTAAAAGTAGTTTATCTGTTTTATTTTATACTTCTAAAACAGGAAAAAAGAATCTGCATACAAATTCACTTAGTGCTGTTCCCATTGCAGTAGTTGAACTGAATTTGTCGCTAGTTTTGCAATAAATATTGGGTTTTGATGGAAAGTTGCACTGAACTATTGGTACTGATAGGGAGAAGAATGACAGGGGGTCAGAAGAAGCTAGAAGACAGCTATCTACTCAGTGATAGGAAAAATGTTCATTATTAATGTGAAGTAATACTTCCATACCTCTCCACTGGCTTGATGCCGCTTCCTCAGAAATAAATAATAAATAAAACATGAAAATTACTTATTGCATAAACTGTTGTTCCACTCTTGGAGAAATAATTGAACCTTTAACTTGTGTGTTTCTAGACTACAGTACTCATGGAGAAATCATATGTGGTAATCATTCCGAGTGTCTATGAAAGTCAAGTGAAAAAGTTCAGGTGTTGATATGACTCAATACTCAGAATACTAAAACTTGTGTTATTTCTTTTGGTGTACAGGCATGTAAAGTTGAAGACCTGGGGAAAGTAGATTTTGAAGAAGAAATTAAGAAGAGATTTAAAATGGTGTATGTGCCAAACTGGTTCTCAGTAGACTTGAAAACTGGGGTGAGATACAATTCCTAATGTCATCTTTTTTACATTTTCATATACTGTTTGTTCACAAAGGTTTTAGTGTGTTACAAGTTTCGAAGAACATTCATCATTTATCTGATGGGTTGGATTTATTTTGAAGCAAACCAACAAATTTTACCTCAATTCTTAACAATCTGAGTAACAGATTATTTTTTATTGTCTTTTCTCATGGTACAGTCAGTTTAAATCCACCAATACCGATTATGAATTAATACAGCTTGGTAAACAAAGTGTGCTATCATGCATTTAGAAGTGCTTTGTTTTGTATTCCCAGCTAAGCATGAACAAAATAAATTTGTAGACTTGTTTAATACAAAATACCTATTGCATTCCTCTTCCTCGTGGTCTTTTTTCCAACAGATGTTGACAATTACTTTGGATGAAAGCGACTGCTTTGCAGCCTGGGTTTCAGCAAAGGATGCTGGATTTAGCAGTCCAGATGGTTCTGATCCAAAATGTAAGTTTTAACTAGTATTAGTGTGTTACTGAGGTAAAAAAGCAAAATAAATTCCAGTATTTATGTTTCAAAGTATTCCAGTACCACGTGTGTCAGTAGCGGGCTGGATTTTAGGGCTTATTTTCTTGAGACTAAATTCTGCAGAGAATTCCCCAATGACAGTGTTTGGGTTTTTTTCTGAAACGCTTCAGTCATGTTCAGGTTTTCTATTCAACTTGATTTTAGACATTCAAGAAGCAAAAAGGAAGAGAGTTCTAAACTTAGAACTCTTGCCTAATCTGGAGAATGTTATAGCATGTGAGTGATCCAGCAGTAGTGATTCTAAAATCAGCTTTTTCTGAAGATGGTAAACTATAGCTCTGCGATTGTGACAAACAGATTTCTGTGCCCATAAATAGGTTGTTTTGGAACCTGAACTATTCCAACTTTTGGGAGAGTTTTCAGCTGTGGATCAAATGTAGAATATTATGATGACAATGTTTTTTGTGTAATAGAAGTTCTACCTCGTTATGTCTTGACAGTAAACCTTGGAGGGCTTCTGCTACAGGCACTTCTGGAGTATTGGCCTAGAACACATATCAATCCAATGGATGAAGAAGAAAATGAAATAAATCATGGTTAGTATTTTAATATCTTTCTTTTTTAGGATTTGTTCATATATTCTGTTTGTTTATATTTCTATTTCTTTAACAGATACAACTCGATTTGCTATCTTATAACTGTCTCTGTATGTATTAAAGACTTTAATGGTTTTTAATGCTTTTAACTTTGCTTTACACCAAAATTTGATGAGTAGCTTTCTTCTTCTGAAAGTGTCAGCAAAAATCTTAAGAACTCTAGTCCGTAAAAAAGTAGGTGAATAGATAATTCTGAAGTTACAGAAATGTGATGCCTTGATGGCAGTTACTGGCAAAACTAAGGATTGTCTTGGAAAATAAACAGCCTAGATAATGACAGCGGAGAGCAGTAGTTCAGTTACTCAACATTATCCAGTATTCTTTGTACATAATTCCAGTTTGTTTCTAGGTGTTATGAACAATATAAAATAAAGATTTATTGGGAAAAAAAGGTATTCAGTGGCTATTAGAATAATACACGGGGTAGGTCTGTCTAAAACCACCTTAGAGTGATGTTTTAAGGCAATAATGTGGAGTCTGATTAGGCATGAGATAAAAAGCACAGCTATGTATAGTGGCTGAATTTGGCAGAATAAAAGACACTATATAACTCCTAAGTTTGTGGATTATTTTGGAATTAATTCAACTCATATCAGAGTTGACTGAAAAGTCTTGTCTTTGGCAATTAAGAAATTACTTTCTACAGATAATGCAATTAAGAAAACAGTAAGTTCAGCAATATGTTGCCGTTTTTGTGATGAAGATTGTGCCACGAGTGAGCTACTTTCTTCTTTCAAAAACGATCTCCGTGGAGGGTTACAGCCCTTGGCAGCCTTTCCTGGATCAAGGTGCTGATTCTCATACTTTTGTATATTGGCAGTCTACAACAGCCTGAGTTATACTTCCCATATATTGGCTGGCTCTCAAGATAGTATATGGGAAGTATAACTCAGGCTGTTGTATTGTTAGAATACTGACGCTGCAGTACTTACTTCTGTGAATAGTTGTGGATTGGTGGAATGTTTAGAATATTCACTACAGGATCAGTCTTCATTTTCCCTTTCAAAAGTAACGATGAAGAAGCTGACACTGAAGAGTGACTTAAGAAGATGAAGTGTACCTGTTGGACACTGAGCTTTGTGTGAAGAGACAAGAACTTAAATATACATATATACGTGTATATGTGCAGTACTGTTCCTCTCAGTTAACAGAACAGTAATGAAGAAATCTTTCAAAGTGTAGGATTTTTCACTTGCTCTAACTTCAGTATCATATTCATCCCTTCTAATAGAGAATAGATTTTTCTTTTTTGTTTTTTTTTGCTTGATACGGTTTTGACCTTTCTTTCACTAGATGTGTTGCTGGTCCGAAAGCTAAGGAATTCTTCATCTTGTGAGACTATGCCTTTTAAATTTCTTACGATGCTTGAACTCAACATTATGTTCAAATACAGTAATTAGATGCTGCAGTGTAATCAAGCTGATCTTTCTCAAGTGAAAAGAAGGCATGTAAATACTTCTATATAGTGTTTCAATATATTTGAACGACTAGAAGCTGTGCTCTTCAAGAGGTGCATAAGTAGCGCTGATTTTTTTTTTTTTTCTTTAATCATATCCTAAGCATCTGATGTGGAATCAGGTTCTTCAGTGTTTGAAGACCATGCTGCTATAACTAGCTAAAAATAAATTGGATTTTGAGTGCAGTAACTTCAAAGAAATGTGGGTCTGAGCTTTACTAGTAAACTATTTTGACATCTGGCAAATCCAGGTAGAAGAGCAAAGCTAACAACCTTCAGAGTTCTGTACTGTCAGTGGAGGGGACGAAAAATAGCCCCATCTCAGTGGAACCTCTTTAGTTGGTTTTTAATATTAGAATTGTTCAGATTGACAAATCCTCGGAATTTTGTTAAGGAACTGGAGAAAACTACTAATCAAGTTTTGGTTCGTGAGATCTTTTCTTAAAGGCTTTTGAAATAGGCCTTCACAAACCCATATTGATGTCATTACTCTAGTGTTCCTTTGAGACACTCACTATGTGTTGGAAATGGGGGTTTTCTTTGTTTTTGTGAAGCTTATGATTTTGTTAATTTATGAAATCCATTAGCTATAGGTGGAAAAGACACTTTTTGGTCTCTGTATACTCAATTTTAAGGCCTATTGAAGTCTCACCATTGTGTATGTTTCTTTCCCAACAGTGAATGGTGAGCAGGAGAACAGAGTCCAGAAAGGAAATGGTTATTTCCAAGTGCCACCACATACACCAGTTATTTTTGGTGAGGCTGGAGGACGCACTTTGTTCAGGTATAAAAATGCAAGAGCGTAAATTCAGTGGCAAAACGATCGCTTCGTTTGTGCAAGCAGAAATGTTATCAAATTGTGATACTTGCATCCCTTCTGTACTGTATATTCAAGACAAATCCTTGGCAGGCAAAATAAGCAGCTGTTAAGGATAATCGTGCACTGTCCAACCGAGTACGTGAGTTTGAACATCGAGGTGTGGGGTTTTACAGCCGTGAGAGTTGTACAGTAGTTCTTAGTTGTTTGTCGTTACAGCTCTGAGACCTTTTTGGGTGCCCTCTTTCTGAAACAAAGTTCAGTGGTGCAGGATGAAATTCTGCCACTTAAGATTCTTGTAGGACTTCTCTCGTGGGTCTGTTGCATTGGTCTTTGAGCGGTAATGAATGACGTGGATCCTGCTCACTAGAGAGTTGGTTTCTGCTCCTAAAATGATAGTTGATGATACAGTTTTTGTTTCCCAGGCTGAATAGGCCCAAAAACTCTTTCAGTCCGTGAATTGGTCAGTAAAACAGGGTAACCTTTTGCAGCTTTGAAAACTGTTGTTTATTGTTTTTTGTTTTTTCTGCAATATCAATATATTTACGTTGTTGCTGGGGTCCATTTGCTTCCATTCTGAACTGGTGGACCTTATGTCTTACACAGCTTGCTCTCAAGACAGCACTGAAAAGGCACCATTGGAAGGAGCAAGCCATGTTTATTGGACCTAAAAGGTGGCTTGCAGGAATCTCTTGACAAAATAATTGATTGGAATTTAGAAAATTTTAAAAAGTGGCTTTGTTTCACCACTGTATGTGCATGTTTCTTAAAACTGGTTTTATACTTTCCATTTGGTGAGAACTTAGCAGGCGCATTACATGCAAAGCTCATTTTTTTCCAAGCAGAAAAGCATTGCTCTGTGCCGGGTGCCTTTCTGTACTTCGGAACTGCCAGTTCTGTACTTCAGCTCACAATATACATAATCCACGGGCAAAGTCTGTTTTTAACTTTCTCTGTGCCGTAGCTTACAGTCTCTTGAGTTGCTTCTCCCTATTTCTGCTTTAGGGATCTGTCATCTTCCTGCAGCTACTTTTTCTTTATAGAAAAATACGTGATCACTTCCTCAGTAAGTTTGATGCAAAGGGCCAGAGAACCAAGTTCAAGCTCTCTGTCCATTAAAAGGGCAGATCCTCTCCCGAAAGCTTTTTCATGCACACTATGATAATTGTTTTCACTCGTAAAGCTTATTGCTCTATGTCGTAGGTTATTATGTCGGGATTCAGGTGGGGAAACTGAATCTATGCTTCTTAACGAAACTGTGCCACAATGGGTAATCGACATCACTGTGGATGTAAGTATCGGTAGAGATTTTTGGGTTTTGTTGTTTTGGGGTTTTTTAAGGTGAACAACTATTTCTTTTTTTTTTTAACTGTACAGGATCTGAAATGACACTGTAAATTTTTACTCTGTATTTAAAATAAGTGATCTCAAGGTCTGCATTCAAGACCCTTTGAGATTCAGTGGTTTTTGATGTGTCCAGTTGAGGTGGTTTTTTGCTCACTTTCTCTTGTCTTCGCAAAAGAATTCAAAGCACTGTGCATAATTGGTGTCCTCTTCAAGTGTGGAGCTCAGGAACAGAGAATACTCTTCATATTGCTGCAGTCTTCTGATACTATTAATTATCATTTCTTTTAAAGGACATTATATATTCTGAAGCTAGATGTAATACGTGCATCATCTGAAGCATCTCAGGAGTATGAGTAATTTAGAAGTTCGCTGTGGTGGTTATGTTGATTAAGAATCTCCCTTGGTATTTGATAATTAGGAGCTGAATATAATTCACATACCAGCTGGTGAAAATAGGAGCTGATAACAGTTCATCCTAAATTAACACTTTTCAAATTTGTTTCCTTCTAGAAAAATATGCCCAAATTCAATAAGATTCCCTTCTACCTCCAACCTCATTCATCATCAGGGGCAAAAACATTAAAAAAGTAAGTAATGCCTATTTCACTCTCAAAACTGCAGAAAGAGAATTGCAAGCTCAAAAAAACCCCAAACAAGCAAAGAAAAAAAAAAAAAAAAAAAAAAAAAAAAAAATAAAACCAAACCACTTTGCCAGAGAATCATATTGTGCTGGATGAGTTTGTAGAGGTTTCTAATCATTTAAGCAGCATCACTCTGAAGCATTAAATTATATCAGTATATTTTAAAGAACTGTAGGTTTCCTTTGGGTGCAGTGGGCAGTTGCTTAAGTTTATGCTTAGAAATATCCAAGAACTAACTACTGAAATTAGACTTAGTCTTTTGTGGTATTTAATCATAAAACAAAGGAACATATAGATTGTTACGCTGTTCAGAACCACAGTTTTATTTTGTGTTTCCTACTTCTAACAGTGATGAATAACAGCTTTTTTAAAGGAAAAGTTACAAAACCTGAGAGTAGGGAATGTGCAATAGTCTGCCCATCATGTTAGCGGTGACTGGGAAGTCAGTGTCACAGACAATATGCCTACCATTTGTATGCAACAATTTTCGGTATTTTCCACAAATGCCTGCTTCCTCTTTTAAGTCTTGTTGAATTCTTCACAACAGAGACAATTTGTGAAAGATATTTTTGTGTGCTTTGTGGAAAAAACTGGTACTGCTTGTTACTTTAGAACCCCCTTCTGTTAGCGTGATAGGGTGAACAGCGTATTCTGGCTTACGTCTTATTATTCTGTATCCTCTGTCCGTCTCTTACTATTCCCTTTTCTGTTGAAAGAAAGAAGGTTTTGTACAATACTCTTCATCTAAGGTTTGATTTTAATTTGGTCTTTTGAACACCGTGCCGCTTTTCTGTGTCCCGTTCAGCTGTGTGAATCTTTGGATAAGTAGCTGTTATCGTCATGGTATTCTGGATGCTCCTGAGAATCATACAATCATAGAAAGGTCTGGGTTGGAAGGGACCCCAAGGATCACAGAGTTCCAACCCCCCTGCCACAGGCAGGGCCACCAACCTCCAGGCCTGGACCTACACGAGGTTGCCCAGGGCCCCGTCCAACCTGGCCTTGAACACCTCCAGGCATGGGGCATCCACCACCTCTCTGGGCAGCCTGTTCCAGCCCCTCACCACTCTCTCTGTAAAAAACTTCCCCCTAATATCTAATTTAAACCTTCCTTCCTTCAGCTTCAATCCATTCCCCCTTGTCCTGCCATTTTCTACCCTTTTTAAAAGTTAGAAAATGGCAATTTTCTGTGTACTTGCATGGTTTGCTATGGATTAGAGTACTCTGAAGGTAAGAAATAGTTTCTCACATTTTCCTGCCAAATTTCACTTACTTTATATAGAGACCGGCTGTCAGCAAGTGATATGCTTCAGGTGAGAAAAGTGATGGAACACGTGTATGAGAAGATCATAAACTTGGATAATGAGTCTCAGACAACCAGCTCTTCCAATAACGAAAAAGCAGGAGAACAAGAAAAAGAGGAGGACATCGCTGTGCTAGCAGAGGAGAAGATTGAACTTCTGTGCCAGGACCAGGTAAATCAGCCAGGCATTTTAGCCTGTGGATAAAACCAATGTCTAGCAATGGATTTCTGAGTACTGACCTTGAAATACGCTATAGATCATCTGTTACCTTTAAGTAAAAGCGTTGACGTCATGATAACTGACTGCTGATGCAAGTTCAGACAGTTGCAGACAGCTAGATCAAAGAGTTGATGCAGTATGCCTGCTTTGGCTTGGTCTGACTGGTCGCCTTTATAGGATTACCTACTTACACTTGACAAACGGACTTCATACAATTCCAGAGTTCCGTTTCTAGCATTTGTTGAATGTCTTTAATTCTACATTTTTAAGAGTTTACAATTTTTCCAAAATCATGAATTGTCTAGTAAGTGTAATAAGTGCATGAAGATTAAATGTTGAGGACATGACTAAGATGAAGTTATATGTTCCATTGCTAAAGTCCTTCAGTAACGCGGCAGTTCACTTGCTAGTTGAAAAATCTGAGCCTTTCCGTGGTTCATCTTTGATGCCAGTTCACCCAGGGGGTTGTTTTGCCCAAGCAGAGTGTTTTATCTTTTGATTTCCGACGATCTGGCAGATTTGTAGAATAAAAGATGAATTTTTACTGTTTAGGTTTTGGATCCGAATATGGACCTTCGAACTGTAAAGCACTTCATTTGGAAGAGTGGTGGTGACCTGACGCTTCACTATCGCCAGAAATCAACGTGAAGGGAGTGGAGGACCCCAGTGGTTACTTATTTACTTGACCATACTGTACTGGTTCCAAGAGTAGTACTATAGAAGCCCACTGAACCCCTAAGGTAGATGAGACTTCTAATGACTCAGTATGGACGGAAAGTATACATTTAATTGAAGTGACTAATAGATCTGTAATATAGAGGAAAAAAAAAATCTATATGACTTAAACTAAAGTCTGTCCTAGTCTCAGCCAATGAGATGGGAAGTCCCTGAGTGGTTCGTGTTGTGTGAGATGTACAGAGAATGGACGATAATCCAGTGCAGACTTTTGCTTCCTCCTTTTTGCTTTTGTTTTTCCAGAACATAATACCCTCATCTGCTCATGCTTGATATGAAACCGTTTTGGCCATATTAGTCGCTGTGTTCACAATCTAATTCAGAACGGCACACAAGGTATTTTTAGTACATTCCATTCATAAAGTTCCTGCTGTGATTTCTCACAGGTTACTCAAACATTTCTACCACTTAAAGAATTTTGGAAAAGGAAAGCCACCAGAAAATAGGTATTGCATACTTGAAAGAATCAGACCATTTAATTGCAAACGTAGGGGTTAACATTAGGCTGTTTTAATACTGCAACTCCGTTGTTGCTTTAGAGAGCTGTTGACATGCAGAGTGAGAACACTAGATAAATGTCGTAGCGGAGTCAGTCCAATGATGCTGTGCATCATCGTAGAGTGAACACGCTTTGCAGCAACTTCAAGAGAGTTGTTGGTTGTTTTTTCTTTAAATATATATAACTACTTCCTGCACTGTGTCCTAGGTGTTCTAAAGACACACTAGTCTAATTTTTGGTAACTGAGCTCCAAAATTATGTGACATTTTGTTAAAACTTCAGACCATTCTGAAAATTACTTCATATGTTTAAACTTCAGAAACTTCTCAGCAGATTTCATATTCATGATATAAAATTACTTATTCTTCTTTTCCAAAGTTTTATATGCAGTTGTTCTTTTGTTATAGATTTATGCAAATCTTCTTTTTGCTGTTATTTCTAAAAATCTGTGACTGTCATAGACTCATAATAGTCTTTTATAGAGTTTAACTTATTGGGGGGAGGGAGTAAAGGCATTTCAACTTTTCTTGAGGAAATGTGGGGCTGTCCCGGAAAACCATTTGTAGCCAGAACAAATTATAAATCCGCATAAAGAAACGGTGTAAGAATGACTCTTGTCTGAAGCAGAAGCACAAGTGCCTTCAAAGGGCAGTATATTATTTGAGTTTCTTCAGGAGACATATGCTCTTGCCCTTCCTGTATCTTGCTATCAAGATTTAGGTTGAGGCCTAAAGAAAGTCCCAATAAATTCTATTACTGGGATTGTATTGGTCAAACACAAAGTAAAATATTTTTCATCATATTTTCTTTGAAAAAAATAGTCAAATCGTTACCTTCTGCACTTTTAACCTAGCTAAACAAACTCCCTGCTTAAACAAAAACCGTGGTTCAGAACTAAGCTAGCATGTCTCTTTCACTGTCTTTTGAGAGTCACTTTCAGTTTTTAATCCCCATCTGTGTATGCTCTGTTTGACACAATTGTGCTATAACTGCACATTTTTAGGGATATTTGTGAATTAAATGGTTAAACAGAACTGTAACTTTTATTGATAAATTGTCCTGACTTGTATTTATTAATAGCAAGGGTTTATGCTTGTTCCAATAAGCACTGTTTGGGTTTGGTTTTTTTCTGGTTGTATTGCTGTCCTGTTGTATACATTGGAATTGCTCCCAGTGATTTTGTTTGAAATCAGCCAAGGTTGTAATTTTTATTCTTTTTTTTTTTTTTCTTCTTTTTTTTTTTTTCTTTCTAACCATCCCGAAACACAGTTTCAGGAAAGATTGACAGAAGAGTCTGCAATGCCAGAAGGGTAAATGATGTTTCACAGTTGTATAGAATAAAAGGCTTTAGTTAAAACATTTTCGAGTTGTCTTGTGTATTGGATCAATTGGATCAATTACACAGCTTTAGAGCTTGGGCCGTTGTATTCCAAAGGACTTCAGAGTCCTTTGAAGCCTCAAGTAATGGAATGGCTGAAGAAGTGGCAGGGCCTTAACTAAATCCCTTGAAGATGATCTTGTAATGTGGTTGGATATAAGAATTTGGCAGGGACGCGAGCCCTCACATGCGGGATCTGAGGTCCTGTAGAGGTGGAGAACATGCTCGGGTGATGCCGTTCGCACGGGCCGTGCATGCTTTTGCGCTATGAAAATATATCGTGCCAACACCGATGTGTTAACGCAAAAGAAGAGACAGCCCCGCTACAAGGGACTCGTGCCGGCCGGCACAGTTTTCCGGATGTGGAAAGGTTATAGCCCTGTAAGAGACGCGTGGGAAACCCAGACTGAGTTTCCCGATGCTGAGAATGCCTGTGCAGCATAAAGCATTTGCTGTGTCCACTGCGCTGCTCCCAGAGAGGCCGCAGTAATTCAGTGACCAAGTGTGTTCCCAGGGACTCCCAGCACCCATCTGAGATGGAGTGTCAGGTGAGAGGAGGTGTTTTGCTACTCCCTTTTCATTTCTGTTGCCTTTTCTGGGAGTGTGCTGTCTGTAAGAGTCCCGAAGGCAGGAGCGGGACGGGCCCCTGCACAGCGTTAAGGAGTGACAAGAGTCACAGCTCACTGGGACACTGCGAACAGAGAGCGTCTTCCAGTTTGCCAGACTCATAGGAAAAGCCGCTGATCTGTAGAAGCGTTTTTAGTTTCCAAGTTCATAACGGAAAGGAGTTATAAATCTCGTATTTAGTAGTGTAACCTGCCTCCCAGATAAACATTTGTCTATGACAGGCAATTATGTTTCTCTCTTCAGGTAGGGCAGTACTGGAACAGGAGAGCAAGGCTCGGTAGTCGCAGCTGAAGTGCGAGTTTTGTTTTAGGAAGAGAACTACTTGAAGAATTTAGCATTAACTTTTAGAAACACCAAAAAATATTCAAAATAAGCCTTACCTTCCAGTACATGAAGGGAGTGTACAAACAGGAGGGGAAACAACTTTTTAAAAGGGTAGAAAATGGCAGGACAAGGGGGAATGGATTGAAGCTGAAGGAGGGAAGGTTTAAATTAGATATTAGGGGGGAGTTTTTTACAGAGAGAGTGGTGAGGGGCTGGAACAGGCTGCCCAGAGAGGGGGTGGATGCCCCGTGCCTGGAGGTGTTCAAGGCCAGGTTGGACGAGGCCCTGGGCAACCTCGTGTAGCTCCAGGCCTGGAGGTTGGTGTCCCTGCCTGTGGCAGGGGGGTTGGAACTCTGTGATCCTTGGGGTCCCTTCCAACCCAGACCTTTCTATGATTCTATGGTTCTAAGCCCTAGCCGGAAGATAGTAATAGTTCTGCCTCATTGCCAAGTGCTGGGAAAATAAGGGACTTGGGATTTATTAGTCCAACTGTCCATATTCCGTGGGAGAGGGGCAACCAGGGGACGGACAGTGCCCTCCGCGGTCAGTCTTGACCGAGCAGCGTGGAGAACCTGCTGGGAGACCAGCTGTCCCAGGGCGCAGGTCCTGCAAGCTGACTGCGGGCGGCTGTGCAGCTGCTTCATCGAGAGAGGGAGGTTGCGGGGGTGACGTTTGCTGAGGTGGGTTAGCGTGGAGGTGCCAGGGAAGGGGAGAGAACACCTTTGCCAAAGGTGAAGGCAGAGAGCGACTGTTAACGCGTGAATCCAGTTACAGCACTCCAAATTCTGGCCAGTACATTACACCAAGGTCTTCCTTTTTCTCTCAGAAGGGTCTCATTTGATTCAAACTTTATCCCTAGAAATTTCTTAAACCTGCCATTTAGCATCAATCTTCAAGCACATGGTCTTACACTTGCAGATGTGCTGATGGCTCCCGAACAGACCAGGCGGAGTTACCACCGAGTGAGAGAACAGAACTGTTAAAAAGCACATGCACCCTTAAATATCAAGAAGGTGATTGATGGAAATAGTTTCCTGTGCTGGGTGGTGGAGGCTTTTCTGCAAGCAGCTGTGCAAACATCACGCAGACCAGAGGTAGGGGTTAGATGTGCCCGTCTCTCTCTGAGGACGTTGTGACAGTGTTCCAGCCATCTTTTTTGTGGGACTGCGAAGGCCTAATTACTTTTTGTAGCTTAGAAATGCAATTTAAAGCAAACAATTGCTTTGATATCGCCCTCACAGCAGAACCAATGCAAATCAGCGCTTGCTTAAGGCAGAAGCAGAGGTGTGGACACAAGTGGCAATGCCCAGGAAATTCCCGATTAAGGCAGTAATGAGTAACCTGTAGCTGCTTTCACTCGAGGCAGCACAGCCTCTGGCCGCTGTTCTTTCGTAATTGCTTGGAGGTAAAAATACTTGCCCAGTTACGGGGGAAGATGGAGAAGGGGAAGGGTGCTGAGGGGAATGCTGAATTCAAGGCGTCTCCCTGGGAAGCTGCCTCCGCTGCGCCATTTCTGCGAAGTTCATGGTGCAGGAAGGGCTGAAGTCTCCCACTTTCCCGGTTAGTGCCGCAATCCTTAGGTGAGATTAAATTCTGAACCCCCAAGCAGCTGGAAACGCATCATTCGAGCCCATCAGGACAGATGCGAGCGGTCCGATCTCCGCGCGGTGTCGCGGCCTCTCCTCAGCAGCATTTCTGTTACAGCTAAGAGGAATTCAGTCAAGTGTGGCAGCTTGGATGAGCAGCTTCTCACCGTAGCCCGCAGAGGGGCAGCGGACTTCTGCAGATTCAGTAACTGGTCAAGCCTGCTGTGAAAGTCCAAGAGGGAAAACAAAGTCATCTCTGCTTGCGTTTGGCATTTCGACAATCCTTTCTGGGAGTCCTTTGCCTTAAGGGCACTAAATACATTCCTTTGAAATTCAAGTTCAGCTGGAACTCGTTTAGCATCCATGTTGTTGTTAATGAGATTCACAGGTTTGTCTCCAGGATGGTTATTTCCTTATCATGACTGGGGGCAGGGAGGGGAGGATCATCCCTAGTTATTGGTGTCTGAAGTTCCACTGACTCAATTTACTTCCAAAGGGAGGGCTTGGACCTTTGCTGGGGCAAGGCTTGAGGAAGGAGCTCCAGCCTTTGGTGAGTAGAGTTGTGAGTACCTGGGAGGAGGGAGGTCGGGCAGCCTCTGAGCACCCGTCCTGCGCTTAACCCCCCTCGCACCCAGGCGCTTGGCTCCTTGGGGTTAGCAGAGGCACGGCTCGGGGGGGGGGGTGAGCCTCGCCTCATCCTTGCTGCAGTACTTGAGCTCCTGGAAGCCTCTTTGTCTGCCAGACTCACGGCCTCAGCCCCCGGCTATTACTGTTAGAGAGCACCTGGGGTCTGGAAGCTGATCCCACTCTGCCCAGCCCTACCAAACCACCTCTCATGCTACGCCTCCACTGCGTCCAGGCTCTGAAGTTCCTGCCTTTGTTTCACCCTCCTTGTGATGCTGCTGATAATCCTTCTTGTGTCCACAAAGGACTGTCGCTGTCGGGTTTATAGACACCCTCAAAGCTTACGGAGCGAACACTGTACTGGAAACAGCAGCTGATGGGTCAGCACCTGATTGACTGTAGATTTTGTTTCAAACCCCAAATAGAGCAGTGGACCATTCAAGCCCTTTCACTCACCAGTGGCTCTGTTTTCCACAGCATTTCTACTTGTTTCAGCCCAACATAAGAGACAACCTGTATTATTTCAGAACTGGCTTCTCCTCACAGGCCTTAGGAGGTACATTCCTGTCAGCAGTAGTACCTGGTCATTCCCCTCCTCAATTTTCTTCCAATTAAGGTGGCAGCAGCAGCGAGAGAATCACAAATGCTCCAGCTCCGTCTGCAGGACACAGCCTGGCTCTCCTGCTGGCTACGCTTCCAGCAACAGCAGGAAGGCAAGGCAAGAGGCTGTGACTCCAGAACTGGATCTTCTCTGGATCCAGCCCCGCTCAGGAGCTTCTACCACTCTTTTTAGGTTTTATTTTGAAACTAATAAATTCTAATCAGCTTTCTTGCTTCTGCAGCCATGAGTAAAAGAGTACTTTCTACTGCTCTGTTTCAGCAGGGACAGAGCTTCAGGCATCTCAGAAGGCAGCCTCCCACTTGTGGAGAGAAAAGGAACTTGCTGAGGAGGTTAAACTCTTATTTAACTGCTAAATAAGATGAAGAGTAGGAGAACACATACTACTGCTCGAGGTTTAACTATTTGGTTTTCTAAGTGGGTATGTTAGACCATTGCTGCTTTGGATGTTATGAAAAAAGATTCAAGTCTTCATAAATATAAACCAACTCCCTCCCCCCCGGACACAGCCTGCCATAAGTGTTGAGCCATTTATTACAGTGACAGTTGAAATTTAGTATTGAATGTTATTTCCTGCTCTGAAATTGCTAACGGGTTCTTACAGTACACTTTAAATAAGCTACTACCAGCTTAAAAAACAGTTTTGATGATAAAGTTATAAGACTAGAAATAGTCCTAAGTAAACAACAACAAAACCAAATAGATCACCTCGATGTCTTCAGTCACCAGGCTGATTTATTGGAGTGGTTGGTTGTTCACCCTTGTGCAGCAGTCAGTGGGGGGAAGAGGAAATTTATTTTAGCAATAGAGGGAAAAAAAAAAGTCTGTTCAGTATTAACAGACCCTTTAGCAGACTAAATCTCAAATCTCTCAATTCTACCTGCAGTTACAGCTTGATGCGTTCTTCTTTAAAGCAAAAGACATTGTGACCATTGTGTTCATAAAATTCACCGTATTTTATGTGAAAACACTATTTGAGACTAACAGAGATGAAGGAACATAAAGGACAGACTTTATGGAAGGGTACACTCATCTGAAGACCTCTCTTGTGTTGCAGCGGAGCCGTCACAGGCAAATCCACGTGTCCCCGACTCCCCGTCCTGCATTGTTACTAATTTCAGCCTAGTCAGTCATTTCACTTGCTGATCTCCATAGAGCACAACACAGAAAAGGCTCAGGAGACAGGGCAGAGAAAGGGAAATTAGACAATACTGTGCTAAACGAGTAAACTCTAGTTTATAGCTTAGAAATGCACCTGACATTGTACCTAATTCTCTTAATTTATGAAAGAGTTTCACCAGACAAACTGTACCTGCTCTAGAGAAGTTATTCCTAATCAGATTTAAAATTCCACGATAAATCACTGCCCCGAAGGGTATAAGAACACCCTCGTGTTCCTTCCATTGTTCTTTCATGTTTTCTGTTACACTCAGAACCTATTTGAAGACAAACGCAAACAGAACAGAAAAGCTACAAAAAGCCAGAGATGGTGCTGCACTAACATGTCCCACCCCCAGGTCTTAGTGATTGATATAAAAATAGAAAAGGGTAAATAGAAAAGCACAACTAAAGACAAGCTGTTTCTCTCCCACCACAGAAACTACACTGAAAAGGTTTATCACCCTGAAAACACGTGGGCCTGACTTCAATTCATCTTTGACTTCAGTTTGTTTCAAATAACCATAATTTTCTCCTCCCCCCCCCCCCCTTTTTTTTTTTTTTTTTTTTTAAGCTGAGAGCAGCACCTGCTCCACTGAAGAGCTAAAGAGAATGGCAGGGCCCACCAACACCATTTTGTCCTGTCTATATGCTGCAACGTCAAGCCATATGGTACTTCCCTTCCTGCGAAAGCAGTTGTAGAGAAGGTACGTGAATCGTCGGCAGAGATAAGGGGCTCTAAAACAAGAAAAAAATACAGTTGGCAGAGTAGGCAGGAGGAACAAAGAGACCTTGGGGTAGCAAATGCCTTGAAAGTCACAAGAACCGTCAAATTGAGGTGTACCATTAAAAAAGCTTTCTGGCAAGTCAAAAACCATAAACAGTTTTTCTAGTGCCATCAGCCACGTTGAGGGAGTCATCACTAAGTGTGCCTGTTCTGGCAGAGTGCCCTCGTAAATACGTTCAGGAGCAGTTGTAGGCAAACGTGAATTCTGGAACTTGACATTTTGCCAGGTCTCCAACTTCTTTCTGCATTAATTTCTCCATTAATTTGGAGACTTCTGGACAGCATTCAAAGTTTGAGCACAGATCAATGCATTAAACAATGATTGGAAAAGACAAGAGGAGATGTATTTCATATGATTCCTTTTATACTGTTGTCTACACTAACAAAATAGAATACCTGTAATTCTTTCAAGATCAGAAAAATATTCCACGCTGTAGCATTACAGCACCTGGCAGTCCGTAAACAAAAGCAGCACCGTTTCACTCGTGATCTTGTGCAGCTTCTTCCTCTTTCTGTTCAGATGCTGCTTCATCATCTGGTTTCTCTGGAGTAGTGGTTAACGAGCTCTCAATACTGGTTAAGAGCAGTTTTGTTTCTCGGTTCTCAGGATCAGTTCCTGGTGGTGTTTTTGAAGAAGTTTCATTAGGAAGAGCAAAAGAAGGTAAAGATGGAAGGGAAGGCAGTCGGTCATTCAACTCGGGCTGCTTGAGCGAGCCTTCAGAATACGCGGTGACATCCTCAGGGTCCAGAGCTGTAGCATTTTCTGGGAAATGAAAATAGTTTATAAAAAACACAAAACCCGTCAGGATAACAGACAGCACCTGGGCTACCCCAGGTCTAGAAAAGGCAGCTTGAACGAGGTACCTCGCACAGGCACGTAATCCGATTCGCAACTGTCACACCCACGGACTGTGATTACTCAGTTCTACCCAAATCCGGACAATCTGATGCTGCAAGTAGTTTTTTAAAAGACCAAGAATCATGTGGTCTGCAGTATTCTTACAATAGAGATGGTTTATTTCGTGTTACAACTCTTACCCACCCTTTTAAAAGGGAAAGGCATCCATAATGTGACTTTTTTTTTAATAAAAAAGCCACTATTAAGATGACTGCAATTTTGTTTTCACTTTGCAACTGTGAAGCCAAGCCAAGCCTGTGGTACAAAACCCCCTCATTTACACTGAAGTTGCCAGGGGAGGGGAACCTCAATTCATCCTACTTCTCCCAGTTTGATGCCAGTGCCAGGAACAGATGCCCAGAGCCTGGAGGAGGATCACAGGTCAGCAGCAGAGCACCTGAGGAGCGGCACAAAGGAATCCCAGCCGCTCCCCAGCGAGTCAGCCTCCTCGGGGCCCAGCTTCAACCCCTCTGTGCAAGGCAGGTAGCAGGGGAGTTGGAGACATGGGCACGCCCGCAGGGCTACGATCTTACTGGCATCACGGAGACGTGGTGGGATGGCTCCTATGGGATGGCTCCTGCGACCAGGGTGTTGGGGTGGAAGGATGGAGGCTCTTCAGGAAGGAGAGGCAGGGAGACAAGGAGGGGGTGTCGCCCTCTGTGCCAGTGACCAGCTGGAGTGCGTGGAGCTCCACCTGGGGATGGGTGAGGAGCCAAGCGAGAGCTGATGGATCGGGATTAAAGGGAGGGCAGCGTCAGGGGACACTTTAGTGGGGGTCTGCTACAGGCCACCCAACCAGGAAGACCGAGTGGATGAGGCTCTATGGGCAGATAGAGCAGCCTCACGTTCACAGGCCCTGGTCCTCATGGGGGGCTTCAACCACCCCAGTATCTGTTGGAGGGACAACACAGCAGAGCATAAGCAATCCAGGAGGCTCCTGGAATGCGTTGATGGTAACTTCCTTCTCCAAGTGACAGGGGAGTCAATGAGGAGAGGTGCTGTACTAGACCTTGTTCTCACCAACACGGAGGGGCTGGTGGGGAGTGTGAAGCTCAAGAAAGAGCACAGCTCTTAGATCTCTGGATGTGAAATTTGCTTTCACAAGTATTTTGCAACTTTTTTGTAGTATTTGCCAATTAGGAGATTTAGAGGCTCTTTTTTAACACCAGAAATTAAGTAAATACACCCGCAAACACGGGTCAGCGGGCTAAGTGACAACACACAAAGATCAAGGTAGGAGGGCTCAGTGTGACTGCAGGGT
>KL258675.1:0-12157 GCA_000699545.1 Podiceps cristatus | reverse complement strand
TGAACAGAGAGCAATAGTTTCTGACCCAATAGTGAAAGGAATTGCATCTGTAGACTGTGCCTGTACAGCTTTGCCACGGGCCTTTTGCATGCAGTAGGCAGAGTACAGTTTCATAAACAGTGTTAACTGATATCAAAAGCTTGTGCAAACAGAATTGCCTTTTCTGTACAAGCAGATGCATTTTCTAATTTTTAAATAAATTAAAAAAAATGTGATTTACAGTTTTTGTAACTGTGACTGAGCTCAGTGGGAGTTGTTGATGTGAAAGACAGTTTATCTTTCTGTTTGGGTACTAATCATGTCACAGCATCTCTAAGTAGTCATAATGCTTTTTCCAATAAATTCCTATTTTAAGTATCCTGATGTGGCCCTACATTATCTGACTATGAGATGGGAGCTGATGGAGTAATCTCCTTCTTTGCTGGTTCTAGCCACTGAGAAGCTTTGACTGATATATTTATGTTAATAGAGAAACTAGAGGCCTTGCTCACCTGAGGAAAATTGTGTGTTCACTTGTGTGTTCCTGTGGCTGGGGTTCATGGACAGTGTTCAAGCAAAAACTCATGACTGATTTTCAACACAACCTACTATCCAGAAACGTTAGGCATATTGTCACATTGAGGTTCATCTAGCTCAGTGCCCTGCTGCTGGTGAAAGACAGTAGTGGACACCTGAGAGATTACAGGATTGGTGCAACTGTGGGATGATATCTCCTCTAAATATTCCCCCATCTTTAGTACAGTGTGGCTCAGGGATATTTGTTATTTTACTTGGTAGAGCCTGATAGACTTTATCCCATGCATTTGTCCAGTTGCTTTTTAGACTACGTAAGCTTACTGTCTACAGCATCCTTTTGTCCTATGGCAAGGAGTTCCTTGCATATGGAAGGAAAGAAATACCCTTTGGCTGAGGCTTTCCAGCTGATTATCTCTCTGCTCCGTAGGCAGCTGGGTCAGCCAGCTTTTTGATATGCCTCCTTCACTGCAGGTGCATGTTTCTTTGGACAGCCAGACTCTCTGTTGACATTAGAGGGTTCACAGCAGTGTCTTTGTGCTGGGGCCAGGAGTCAGAGGTGCACTCTGGATTTTGACCCAAGGCCAGCATGGCCACAGCCGCTCCGTTATACGCAATTGACTCCTGAGCTGATGTTAAAAAAAAAAAAAAGGCTTTTCTCTGCCCCATCTAGTATTTGTTCTCCAAGAAATAATAGTGCAGCAGATTGCCTAGAGACCTCCTTGCTTCTCTTCTGTGCCTGTGCAGCACTCTTTTCTGTCTCAAGCAAATGCTGAAATGATGACGGTTTTCGGGTGCTCAACAGGAAGTCATGATGTTAACTATTGTTTGTGGATTTAAGAAGACTGTGCAGGGGAAACTGGAGGAAGGATGGTTCCTCTTGCTTGGGCACCTTGGTGCTGTCGTCAGGTGCCTTACTGGGTTGTGGTGATGTGGTGGGTGTGCGCAGCAAAGGCTGCATCGCTGCCCGCGGTCCCTCTCCCATTTCCCCGCTTGGTGGGAAGCACCTCGACGGCTGCCTGCACTGCTGCTGGGCTGGGCGGGCTTAGCAGAGTAACAGCCTTGGGAATTATCTCTGCCTTCCAGAGACAGGAGTGGCCTTTTTGCTAGCTATCAGCCAGGCAGGTCCTTCCCAGCACGGTGCAGAGCAGTGGTGTGACAGCGATAGGGCTGGCCATAGGAAGGGCCACATTTAAACAGAGCTAAATTCAAAAGCGTAATCTTGATGGGAATTACACACATGCCATGTAGATTTAGCCGTACTGGATATACCGGCTTCCTAAGCTGCCCCACTTCTATGAGAGTTTTCCTGCTGGCCTCAACAGTGGCAAACCATATATATTTTTATATATGTGTATGTGTAGCTGTATAAATACATGCATGTGTACATGTGTATGTGTATATGTAGTGTATGTCTAGAGGCCTCCAGACCCCCCTGCTTTAATCTATTGGTTGGCTTCTGCTGTCACTGAATAACTTGCTAATGCAAACACAGCCACAGGGTGAACATTTGCAGACTGAGATTTTAAGTCTGCTAGAATGAGAGCTTTGTTAGCTTTGGAAAGAAATACTTTCTTTTGAAGACACATGCCTGAATATATCTAACACTACATTAAGAAGACAACAGCCTTTATAAAAGAGCTAATTGGTTAAGTTGTCCATATAAATCTGGCCAGACTTATAATACTCTAGTCACTTTGAGGGGATGAGTGATTTATGGTGAACGGGGAAGTAACATCATTATTTCCCCATTTTCATCAATCACCATGGCAAAGAGTGCGTGAGCAGCTATTGTGCTGGTTGTAGCGAATTTTCAGCTTTGCAAGGCTGCCTGAAGGCGATGGGACAGAGGAAGAAGATGGTGGCTCCTAGCTCACATCATCCCTCCTGCTGTAATTACAGTAATACCTCTTTTACAATAGCACTCTGAGCAGCGACTCTTTCTTCTGTGACAGCATTTCAGCCACACTGAGCTAAAAAAGAAATGCATCTCTTTTAACGGAACCATAAGTAGCTTTAGATGTATAACGCCTCTATAAAACTGCTTGGCAACATGATTTATTGGAGCAGGATCAGTGGTAAAAGTGACTTCTCTGACAGTAATGGATGAAACACTTCCAGTGTAGCTACTCTGTCTCTGCTTGGTGCCTATGCCAACAGCAGGCTGGTTTTGTCAGCTCATTCATAATCTTTGCTTTGCTCTCAGCAGAATCTGTTGCACAAGACAGGTTTCAGCCACAGCAGATGCTTTTTTTCTAGTCCTCTGTGGGAGCTGCTGCAGAAGATGGGTCAGTGCAAATGCTGTTTGATTCCTAAGGTTCTGCCTGCCTAATTCCACATACAGAGCCCATGCCAAGGTGAGAGTTGCATGCATGCCTCTCCTCTACCCCTCACTGCTGCCCACCCCCCAGTTTCCATGAGGAGAAACTTGAGTGAATGGGGTGGAAGGAGCTGCACTATCCTTGGAGTGTGAGGGGCCCAGGGTCCTGGGATGGCCTCAGATGTGTCTTCTGTGCAGTCCAGGTGAGAAGTCTGGGTTGAGGAGCCTGAATTTTAGGTGCAGATTTTTCAGAAGTACGAATGGAAGTGAAAGATTGCAGAAATCACATCCTGAAAGATACCACTGTGATTTAGGTGTTTCAGTGTCTTTGAGGATCTGGATTCTCATGCGTATAGATCAGCTCACTGCCATGTACCAAGCACAGGATCAGGCCAGTGCCTCCTGTTTAACATCACCTGGAGCCTGGCCTGTAGTGTGGACTTACAAGTGCCATGGCCCTTCTCCCCCTCCGTGATCCTGTGAGCTGATGCAGCTGGACGTCGTAAGCTGTGAGCTTCTCACCAGCCCCACTTGATTTATGGGACCAAGAAGCAGCAGAGATGCTCTGGAGCTATGAGGCCACCAAGAGGCAGGCAGTATGGAAAAGCAGTTCCTCAGCCAAGCGCTGCAGTGCCTTGACCTGTGTCGTGACTCAGGTGACAGGATGCGTGTGCAGCCTGACATGGGGAGCCTGGCACGAGGGCTCCCTGTGGTGGGGCAGCAGACCCCACGCCTGTGCTATGTGGGCAGCTGCACTGCCCACCCTGCCCTTGCCTGGACTTGGAAGCTGAGTGGGTTTGGGTCTAAGTGAGATGTGTGTTTGCAAAGTGTCTTCTTCAGCACATACTTCTGTTATCCCAAGAGAAAACAGAGCAGCATTGCCATGGCAACTATTCTCCCTTGAGTATTTTTCCAGAGTTTTCCAATCCCCTTCATTTTCTTTTTTTATATCCCTAGTGTTTAATTTAAAGCCTTTTCTAATTGGAGTCCAAAGAAGCAATTGAAGTGTGTTCTGCCATTAGGCAAAAAGTTCACTCACCTTCTCCCATAGCTGATGAAGTACAAGATCAACAGAATTGAGTGTCGCTGTGACTAAGAGAGGAGATGATCTGAAATTTGAAATGCATTGTACTATGACAAATGAAACAAATTAAACCTTTTACCCAAAGCAAAGCATTGAAATAAAAGGCAGTGTACAGCATGACAATTTGGGCACACTTCCCTGCTGGCAGATCTTTCTATCTGTTTAATCACTGATTGCAGAGTTTTTCAATCCTCTTTATGACTCAGCTTTGCAAGGGAACATCTTTCCAAATCAACATGTGCTGGCTCGTCAAAATCTCTTTCATGAGCTGTAGTAATATTTAGCCAGAATACTTTGAAAGGCTTGGTTACTGCTGTGGTGTTTATTTGGGGTATTTCAGTTCATGTAAAACCATGCTTTTCATTCTCCAATTCCTTGCTTCCACCTGCACACTGTTACCCATGCGTGGGAAAGCCAAGCTGAAGTGGGAGGAAAAATCATGTGGAGATGTAGGAGGGAGAAGGTTGATGCTCTGGTTGTGCTGTCTTGGGAGGGTGGTGTGAGGGTGGGTTGGTTGGATATAGCGCCTTGGGTGCTTCATAACTCATGTGCTGGCCCTTTGCCTTGACAGAGTTTGGTGGGGAAGGGGAGACAGCCAAACCCCTTCCGATAAGGGCTTATGCTGTGATGCCTGCAGTGCAGTTAAACGTTGAAGAGGAACCAGAGATGCTTCCCAGCTTCTCTAGCTTTGCGTTGAGCCAGACCCTGCCTCCTCCCTGCACCAGGGCCCAGGGAACAAAGATCTCCCTGGAAATCCCAAGCACAACTCTGCTCCCACTGTGTTGCCATCTGCTTTGCGCACGACTCTGTTATATGCCTTAGTGGAGAGCAATGCTCTTTCTCTGAGGACATTCTTAGTATCTCTTCCCAGGAGGAGCAAAATCCTGAGCCATGAGAGCAGCTGAGACTGCTGTGAGCACCCCTCCCTGCCCCAGGGAGGGGAAAAACAGGAACATCGATTTTATGAGATTCTCTCTCTTGGAAACCTGGCCTAAAACACCCTCCAGTTGGGAACCTGCCCAGCCGATTTCAAAACGATGAAGGCAGCCCTGCAGGTTTTGGAGTGCTTGCTCGATCTGAGATGGGAAACAGGGTCTGGAGCAAATAGAGCTGGAAAAAATGGGTACAGTTTCAGGTGCACGAGGTGCCCAGGGATGGTTTTGTTCCTCGCAGGTGTATTTGTTGGCCTGACCATGTGTTGACCCCCATGTAGCTTCATGCCTTGCCTCTCCCATCTCCTGGGGCATGGTGGTGACACGGCTCACCTTCGGGGCAGGTAGCACCATGTTCCCTGCTTCACTCCTCAGATGCACACTCCAGGCATGGTTGGTATCAGCTTTTTAATGGTTGCACAGGAGACCTCTCTGGATCCAGGAATGAAGGCCAGATCTTGAATCAGGGGAGCTGTCTGGCTGGAGGCAGCTCTCCACAGAGCTGGTTTGTTAACAGATGCTAGGAGTTCATTTATTTTACATTACAATGGTGCTATTTCTGAACAAGAGAGAAAAATGAAAGGGTTTTTTTGTAGCATATGATTTAGTTTTTGGCTTTTACAAATTTGTTTATTTTGAATGGAAGCCCAGAATGCACAGAATGTAGCAAAAATTTGCATAGATACAGACAGGGATTTTTGTTCACCTTTCAAGTTACTCCTGCTCCTGATGCTAAAGCAATAGCATTTGAAAAGGGTCTGGATGTTTTCCCTTTCCCTGGAAATAAATATGTGAAAATAACAATCCTGAAGAAACACTGGAGGCAGATGCTTCCGGATAACTCTACTGAAAGCAACAGTGTATGACCAGGCGCACCAGGGAGATGAGGGGACTCTCCTGAGAACTGCCACCCAGCCAGAGAGTTTCCTGGTGACTGCAGCTCCCTGTCCTGGGAGATGCAGCAAGGGGATGAATGGGAGCTCCCCAGACAGTCCTGATGCGAAGATAAGCACAATTGTTTTCCAAAATGTTTGATCCCATAATCCACAATTCTATTTATCATAAATAGCCATTGCACAGCCCACTGTTACGACAAACTCTTCTGGAACAAATCCAGTTCCAGCATTATGACAAGATAAAAATTATGTCTATTCCCATGTCTATAGACACAGAGCTGCTACTCAGCAACAAATGTACCACTAAGTGCCATAAAAATAGCCCCTTTGGAATTATTCAGTGTTTGGGAGTTGTCATTTCATAGGGGTAAAAATGGATCTGTTTTGTCACAAAATATGCATAATATGTATTCACAGCTTTATAAATAGCATTTATAAAATTATGAGTGTAATTTTGTCTTAAATTGATGCTGAGTAAACAGACAAAACAATCAGCAAGAACTTAGCACACAAGTTTTGTTCTGAGGAGAAATCTTCGTTGCTGGTAACATTTTAGATAACTGTAAGACTTTTGCCTTAGAAATGCAGATGTCAGAAGAGACCTTTCTTCCCCCCACCCCCTCTTCTTTGTTTAAGACAGCTTTAGGGAAAAAAGTTGAAATTACTGGCGTCATGGCAAATGTGATGACTCTAAGCCAAAGAAGCAGTCTGGGCCAGAGTTGTCACCCCATACAAATTAATTCCACAGCTTTAGCTATTCTGTAGGAGAGAGATTTCCAAATGCAGGATTATATATCACTTGGGTCCCAGCTCTTGCAAATGGAGTCACAAATGTGATGGAAATTCAGTTGCTGAAATGGGGCTCCAAGCCAGAACTGGGGTCAGTAGCTGGAACATAACTTGAATTGGCTCTTAAAGGAGTGTTTGGGGACCATGCTCTTTGGCTTCCTCTCCTGTTATTCTGCTTCCTTTCATCTCACCTGCCCTTACAGCACTGATGTGGGGACAAAGCATTTGTACTGGTGGGTGAGGAAAATCAGGTCTTATTGGAGGCTCCTGGGCATCTTTCCTTTCCCACATATTGGCTCTGCTGAAAGGGAGCAGATATAAATATGAAGGCTTTGCTGCTGCCCTGCCCTAGGCTTTCCTGCCTGCCCTCCCCCCTCTGGAGCCTGGTTGCAGTCTGAGGGTCCTTCTTATCTCTAAACATGCTCAGTCACATCCCATAGTGGCCAAAGCCCTAGGGAAGGGTAGGAGCTAGGGGTGGGGAGGGGGGGTCCAGGGAAAAAATATTGCAACATTGGAGCAATAATGCAGCAGAACACAAGAGGACGATGATTTTGTCTAAGAACAGAACTGGTTTTATTCACTCACACTCGCATATCCGTACTTCTAAGCAGCTGGATGCCAGCCTCCAAGTGGTAGTTTACTCTGGGTCAGATTGCCACAGCCATCACAGGTAGTCCTGGTTGGGGGTCTACTCTCCAGAGGAGTGACCCGCAGCCTGCTGGGAAGCGCGAGGTGAACTGGATGCGTGTGCTGGAGGATGCCACCCCCATACAACATCATGCTTCAGAGCTGTCTTTGAGGAGTCTCGGGATACACTGCATGAGCAGACACGGTTGTCCTGTCCTGACAAGAGGAGATGTGGCATCTTAAAAGTGGGATTTAGCGACTGAGAGAGAATAATAAAATAGACTTCCTACAACAGTGCAACAGCACAAGACAGCTACTTCACTGAAACTCTGAGATCATTTAAATTGTAATGTTTTCCCTTAGAAATCAGCATTAAAAGAATTCTTTTAATGAAATATGAGCTTTTTATTTGGAAAAAAAAAAAAGTTTTAAAATAGTACATTTACAAAAAAAAAAAGTTTTTTTTATTTTTTCATATGATTTCACAAAAGTCAATAAATATTTTCTGGGGAAACTGATATCCCTCTTAGCAATGATGAAATTATCAAATGGTTTCCAGGACAACTTTTCAATAGCACTAGGGTTCACGTTTCTACTCTTGAGGGGTGAGAGAGGTCTTGGTCAGAGAAATCAAGGGATAGACAAAAATGTCAGAACTGTGCTTTGATGTTTTCCCACCTCTTGATAAAGCAAGAAATACTGCCTGTTAATGTGATAAAAAGGAGTGAGGCTAGCAGGGGATTTATACCCTCCTGGAGACACGGTGTGCTAGCTCTTCTCCAAGTTCTCTCATTCTATTTCCATGGCAACTCCATATAATGACAACTCCCACTGATTTTCTTCTTTTATCTGTTATTTTGGTCCCAGATAGTGATGGAGCTGAGGCATACATTTCTTTCACACCATTTGATGCCCACCGACAGACAAAAGTAAATAATGTCCTCATTCTTCAGACCTTTAGGAAGCATAGTTAGTTCACAGCGCTTTTGGGAATTAACCTGCAGAGCCGGACAGAGATGAGACAGGAAAATCAGTGCTACAGATGCTCAGAGGAGGCTGTAAAGGATGAATGCTCACTGTCAGCACAAGGTGACAGGAACATGTCCCATTCCTGCCTTCCTCCTCCCCTTGGCCAGGGTACCAGCTGGAGGCTAAGTAGGCGACCAAGGTGCAACGGCAGGATGGATGATTTGGGTGGAGGGAGCTGCACCTCAGCTGTCCTGCCCACAGAGACAGGAGGTTGCTCTGCCTGCCCCCCTGCCGTCTGTTCGTGATCGCACATCTGGTCCGACTCAGGAGACAAGGGACAGGAGCTTCTTCCAGGCAGAGCTGCAGTCAGAGAAACCCTTGACCAAGTTCCTCTCTCCCATGACTTCCTCCCTCTTATGAAATATCTGCAGCAAGCTGCTGCTGACTGATTTTACATAGCAGAAGTGGCAGACACACAGTTTGTTCTGGTAAATCTGTGCTTGCTTCGCCCAGCTAATAGGATAGGACAAGACAAATTGTCAAGGCTGGGGGGGACAGAGTCCACAGAGAGCCTCGAGTCCAGCTTCCAGCATGGGCTATTATTCAGCCAGTGCCAGAGAGGACAGAACAGTCTGAACAGGGAGGCCTATCCCAAGCATCCCCTTACTTCATCCTGTGAGAACATCCAGGAGTTTTGACTCTCCTCATTTCTTCCTACAGAGATTCCCATTTAAGCAAATGATCAGTGCCAGCTGAAGGGGCATCCTTCTTTCCTTCAGGAAGGGACCTTAAACCCCACTGATTTACACTTGATAGTAGTGCCCCTTCTGAGTAGGACTACAGACTCCTACTCTGTTTAGTCCTCTCTGTCCTGTAAGCCAGCTGTTGGTGAGAACTTTGCTGTATCTCAGGCAGTTTTAACAGATGGAGAGGCTAGAAGTAATTCATCTCTCTGCACGCAGAGAGATTTGCAAGGATTGGAGCACGTCAAGGATCAATGCCCCTCTGCTGTGACAGTGGTCAGAGCAACTACATGGAGTGGTGGGGAAGGTGGCACTGCACCCACAGGGATCATGTCCCATGGCTGAAGTCACTTGGGATTTGTGTTGCCCGCTACCCTGGAGGGGTGAGCCAAGAAAGGGCACATAGTCTCCCTGCCTGGCTCCCCACCACCCCACTGGGTTCCTCTTCCTTCCACCCTCACAAAGAGATTGGGACAGTTTCAGGTCTGAATTCTTTCACTGCTTAGCTTCACCTCATCAACACCCAATGACAAGAGTTAATCCTAAGGAAAATGGAAAAGAAGGTGGAAACTCAGTGCTGTGATTAGCCCCTGCTCCCCGGTTAGACAGCATACTTGCTGGTTGGGACTGGTGTCCATCACTGCCCGGATAATGATGAGCCACAGGCTCAGCTGGGGGCCCAGCCTGTGCGTGCGTGAAGTGATCTGTGCTTGCAGGAGCTGGTGTGGCTTAGACTCCAGCTGCCCTGCAGCCACCTCTGAGTCAAGCCAGGGGACTGCAGGCACACGTGATTATCCAGACACCACCTCCATTAAGGGGAGAGGAAGGAGGGCTCAGTAGCATGAGTCTTTGCCTGGAAGGAGCCCAGGTTTGCATCTCTTCTCTGAGTGACACAGAGCAACTCAGCCAGTCATGAGGATGAGCAGCCACCTAGGCACAGGGGAAATCTGCTCTTCACCTTGCACCCTAAATGTAGAGAACAGCATTTTCCTGTCATGCTGGCATGACAGAAGGATAAGCATGTGAAAGATCTCCTGTAGGACTCTTAGCAATTCAATAGAAACATCAAAAACACAATAGGAGCATTCCTAAAGGCCAGATCTGAGGCCACCAATACAAACTCAAGCCCAGCACCTTGTCCACATGTATTATGATCAATCACAATTTCCCATTCCCCAGGGGTAGAACCAGTGTTGCGGCAGTGGGGTTAAACACAGTAACAAATCTCTGCTAAAAGAGAGGCCACAAAGACATGTTTCCAAACTCCTTGTATAAAATGTATCCAAAGTTCATGTTTTTTTATTTCTTAGGATGTTGCTAAGACACATCTACCCATAAAAATGATTCTTTCCAGCCTTAGACTTACAGATGGCTCTAAAGTGAGAACTAAAGCCAAAGAAACTTTTTTCATTGATTTTACCAGCAAGAATTTAACTTTTTTTGTCCCAGATTCTCACTTCAAATATATCATCATGCTTCTATTAATTTCAATGTGAGCATTGTATGCACAGTTGGAGGCAGAGCATGCCGAAAAAGCTGATTACATTTGAAGAGTGTGCTGTGAAAGAGAAATCAGGCGAGACACTATCAAGAGCTTCATCTCTTTGGGATCCTGTAAAGGAGCATACAGCTTCTTTCAGCATTTCCCCATTCATTCAATATAGACAAAGTTGCTTCTGCTTTTAGAGATTACCACCAGACAATAAAGACAAATGATATTCAAAAAAAGGCAAGATGCATAATGAAACTTGCAGAGAGAGGAACTTCCCCTCCTCCTCCCCTCCTTGTCTCCAGGATTTGGAAAGAACCCCTTGTAGCTAAAGCCAGGGCTGGACACCTCGATAAATTTGGTTTTAGGACTCCTTCTGTCAGATGAAAAATGTGACAGCCACCAAGACACGATGCACTGATCTGCTGTGAACTCACTCAAGCAGTTTGAATAGGTTAAAAATGGTTCATGATCTATCTTCTTGAGATCCAGGTAACTCAGCAGAAACAGGACCGTGTGTCCCTGGTGGCTACAGATCCTGCAGTGCACTTGCCTGGTTACTGAAGGTCATGGAACAAGGGGCCGATGTCATGGGGAAAACAAGACCGTTCAGTATTTCAGGTCCTTCGTCAGGACAGGTTTTAGCTTCTGTTTCAGGGAATACTCTCAAGCGGAGCGGGTGGCAGAGCTGGTCTCCTCCTAGGAGATGAGCAGGGCATCAGGGAGGGTGACACTATCACTGCGATACTGCGAGAGCTGCACTGGAGGGATTGCAGGTCATCTGAAGCAGCGTTACAACTGCCCCACAGTCCTTCCAGCAGCCTAGCAGCAGCCTGTGCCATGGAGAACTGAGCACACCAGGCTCCTGTCTCACAACCTAGTAGCTTGCCACACTGCCAGAAACTCACAGATAGGTCTGTCACGCTGGAAAAACTTTGTGCTTTTATCTTGCCCGTAGACCACCCAATAGAGCCAGGTAGATGAGTTCATACACTTTTTCGCTCTTTCCCCTTCGAACCAGCACATACATCCCTGGATCAGTGACTACATCTACTTGTGAGGTGACTTGCACCGAAGAGCTGGGCATTTAATACTGGTCCTGCCAAGGTCTCATCTCCCAGAAATCTTTTGCCGTTTTAAACCCCAAAGTCTGGATATATCAAGAAGAATCACAACATAGCCTCAGTATATAGTGATGATGGTGGTGATGGGTAAGGAGGAGTAGGGGCACAGACAGGTCATGTTATCTACCTGCTGCTTCTCTGTATAATAAAATTGTGCTGCACACATCACAACTAGATGTCACCAGCTCTGCCACTGGAGACCTCCTGTCCTGCTGACCAGCACAGTCCCACCCAGGCAGGCCCAGGAGCTTGATGGCCTCCATTTGGGAGGGTGGATAGGATGGGGGTCAGAGCTGGTGAGCCATAACCCACCTGGACAGCCAGGCTGCCAGAAGCGTGCCTGCTTGCCCATTTACTGCCCTGCTCCAGCCTCGTGAAGCACCAGGAGTCTGTGGGCCAAGATTTGGGGATTTACCCTCCTTGACCATAGACCCCTCGCCACAGCTGGGCAGGAGGCTCTTCAGACAGTCATTTTGCTCCAGCAGCTGAAGTGCAGCCAGCCAGGAAGAAGTTAGCTGAAATCAAGCCAAACTGTGCCTAAAATATCATGAGTTCAGAGACAAGCTTTTTGTATTGCTGTACAAAACAAGCTGAACGTCATGGTGGAAAAGCTTCCTTTTAGGCTGGAAAGTTTTAGGTTGGGTTTTTTTGGTTGGTTGGTTTGGGTTTTT
>KL258674.1:4277-17146 GCA_000699545.1 Podiceps cristatus | reverse complement strand
TCCCAGAACAGAAAGTTCCAGAGAGAGCAAACGAAGGAACAAACAGCCGAATGAATGAACAAACAAAACCCACGAAAATAGGGGAACAAGAAGGGAATATGAAAAGAACATGAACTGAATGAAAAAGGAACAAGAGGAAGAAAAAAGGGGGCAATGGCTGAACCTCCCTCACACCAGCCATGCCGTCTCTGGTATACTCTCTTTTCTTTGACCAGTTTAGATCAACTCTCCTGGCTGTGCCCTCCCAAGTTTTTGCACCTGCACATTAGCAAAACCTAGGAAACGGCAAAATGTCCTTGACCGTTCAGCAGCAACCAACAGCAGCAGCATACTATCGCCTTTTTTCACATACTAAATCCAAAACAGAGTTGCTGCTGAAGACAAATTAGCTCCATCCTGGCTGAAACCAGGGCAATGAGAAAGTCCACCAGGCTTAGAACATCAGAGCCTGTAGGTATTTTGGGGTTTAGTGGGAAGGAAGGCATTATTTTCTTTTAAAGAAATTCAGAATACTGGGTTGTTTTCAATCTCAGCTTTTACTTATTTTTTGTTATGGTTTTGTAAGCTTAAAAGGGGATGTCATGGCCTAATTAGCACACATCTCACCTTCAGTGAAAGAGCGATTAAAGTTAAAACCTCATAGGCTCTCTTGGCTAGAGATGTTGGACTTGTTTTGAGGTGACTCAAACAGGAGAAATCATTAAACACCTCCACTGTTTGTGACCGCCATTTATATACCCTCCCCAATTATGAAGCCTTTTTCATGTAATGTTAGCCAACAAAAGCAACAAATCCCCCCCCTCCCCCCCTTTGCTTCATTTTTCTTGCTCTTTGTCTAAGTAAAATACACAATCTGATGGTTATTTCTCTTCTTTCACCACAGCAGTCTATAGCTCCACAAAACTGCTTCATGCTGTGGACGAGCCCAGCCCAGACACCTCCAGCACCTCGAGCATCCTGCTGTGAGCTTTTCCCGGTACTCGCTGGTCTTCAGAGGAAAGGGCTGACGCTGGTACCTTTCAGTCCATTCCCATTTGATGCATCCTCCGCAGTGCTGCAGCCTCCTTTTAGCTACTTCCATTTGCCACTCTGTCTCAGTCCAGTTTCCTCTCACTGCAGCTACTTTGCAGGTGTTGTAGATAACCTCCTCTTTTTACTTTTTTCTTCCATACAGCTCCAGTCTTTACGCTTCTCAACCTGATGTATCTTCATGAGGGGTAACCTGGTTCAGGTCTGTAAGAGAAACCTTCAGGCTCTCTCTAGGCTATATCTCACCAAGACTTTGCCTTTAGGTTTTTAGGCTCCATTTTCCCTCAGTCCTATTCTTCCAAAAATGTTTAATATTTGTTTATTTTCTTTTTCTATCCATCCTCATTTCATTCTCTTTTGTTTCCTTCTTTCTCCATATATGGTTTCATTCTCTCCTTCATTTTTACTTTAGTGTCCTGTTTTCCTTTCTAAGCTTTCCTTTAATTTTTCATCTTATTTTCCTTTCCGTCTCTGATGAACACAGATACTTTATCTTCTGATCTTCACTCTTAACTATCTGCCTGCTCTTAGGGCTCAATGTTGGCCACAGCATAAGCAGAGCCTCTGAGACCAGTCGTATGTAGTTCAGAGGACCGAGCAATCACATGTATGAACCACAGCCCTGAGTCATGCGTATGGGCTTGAAGCGTGTTTTAATCTGGAGACACACAGGAGCAAAACTTGAGCTTTCCTTTTGTACTGCCTTCCCTACCTCTGGCTTTATAATGCTAAACCTGAAACTGGATTTTGGACCGTTAGCTTACTGTAGAGAAGTATGTAAAATACATCCAAAATATCTCAGATGGCTTATGTTAGAAGGCCAAGATTAGTATGTTGTAAATATACCTGACTCATCAGTGAGCTGAAATGAGGAAAAAGAAATGAGATGGAAGAAAAATAGGAAGGACTGTTCATGGAATGTGTTATATAGAATTGGGGCCTCTCCTGGGGGAATTTTGAGCAAAAATAAAGGAGGAAAGAAACTGTCTGTATAATTTGTATGTGTAGTATACTACCAGCTATTAAAACAAAGCAGTTTCTTACTTGGTATTTCACGATGTTGTCTCTAGTGTAAAGGAGGAAATTGGTGTTCACAGCTTCTGGAGAGCTGGGCAAGCCTGCCAGTTGTCTCCCTGGGATCCCAGACCAAGGGGGGCTATCTGTAAAGCATCCAAGCCTTTTGTAGCAAACTTCCCTTCCTGGGGTATGCAAAGAAAAATGTTAGTGTTCTGGCATGTAGCAGGTTAGGCGGCCACCACTTTACAAGAAGCTGGAGGGTTCAGATTAGGGTGGCACTTGTGTTTGCTTTTCCTTAAGGGGCTCAGTGCTCTTGTGCCTTGTGCGTATAGCAGGGACTTGAACTTCAAGGCTGATGCCTGCTGCAGACGTAGTGTAGAGCTCAGCTTGATGAACTCAGGAGAATGCAGGATTTGTTTTGTCAAACGTATTGTTAATACAGCTGTCGGAAAAAGGCAATAAAATCTTGATCCTTTATGGATCCAGAGAACAAACCAGCTTTTGCTGTCAGTGCAGAACAGTCCTTCAAATTAGTCCTAATGCTCCAGGGATTATCTAAATTGTTATTTCTTGTGCAACAATTCGTGAAGGAGTAAAACGAAACCAGAACATGAACATAGATACCTCTGGTTGCTCCACAATGTATGTTAAATATCTCCCTTATTTTTATCACCATATGGGAAAGAAATAAAGTGGAATTTGAGTGAAAGCCTAGAGCAAAGCACAGTCTCGCGAAGCGCGGTCTGTGCCTGAAGGACTAGGTTTCCCAATTTCTATTGTAGTTTAATTCAGTCATGATGCAAATATGACATATGGGTGTTGCCATTAAATGTCATCCTTACACACTATTATATCACGACAGTTGTGAAATCCCAGGTAATTTTTACTGCTATTGAAAAGATAATGAAAACTATGAGAAACTATTGTTATCTAGGATAGGTGACAGATTTTTACTACATCAGACTGTGACTTAGTCTATTAGTTACTCTGTACGACACGGAGGGGTAGAGTGATCTATACTGGAAATACAACTAGCGAAATAGAAGATTTAATTGTAGAGCTGCAGCTAGAGACTCCACAAGTCATCTAGTCATTTTCACAGAGGATCTTTCCTCTGATGCCAGTGAATTTTTGGACTGTGTCTTTTTGTTTCTCTTTGCTCTTTCTGTGTATCCATCCCTGTTGAACTATTCTTTCTTACCGGTAAAGAGATGCTTCGGACTGGGACTGTTTTCTTGTTCCCTGCATAGCATTGTGAATAGTAACTGCCTAGGCTGGCATTACAAGTGCTGGTGTGGGTTGAGGGTGAGTTGGTGAAACAGTTCTGGGAGAATTTTAGTATCAATTTGTGTATAAAAATAATAATTTCTAATTCCCATTCTGTTTGCTAGCTGCAAAAACCTTTCCAGAATTAAAAAGTAATAGGTTAAATGTGGCAAAGATATGACATAACTCAATGCTCCTAATGAAGAAGTCTGTTAAATCCATTCCAAAGCACGTCTTTTTTTCTAAAATATAGTTATTCTTCTGTAAGCTGTACACAATTTTTTCCTTTTTATAGAATTTATCAACTATGTGTCTTACCTCTGACTGCATCAAGAAGAAAAAGAGTAGTCATCCATACTGCAAACATCTAAAGCAAATAAGAACACAATTCAAACCTAATTAAAAATAGACTCTGGAATTCACCTAAGAGTTTCCATGACCCATTAAAAAAAAAAGTCATAGTGGCCATAGGAGTACTTCAGGCATTTAATGAGCTGGATCCAAAAGAATCAACACTTCATTAAAGATACGAGGTTTCCAGAAAATACCTTTAGGATTCTTTCTTTTGCTATTTTGCATGTGCAGAATATCCTCTAAGCATCTCTTCCTGACCTCGACAAAAAGAAGTTTGGGTGGGTGGGGTTGTTTTGGTTTTGTTTTGTGTGCTTGGTTGGTTTTTTTTATGATTCATTTTGTTTTATTTTTTCTCTAGAGCTACAATTTATGGACAAGAAATTAAATTCTTAAAGGATTTGCAACATTTTTTTTTTTTTTCTTCAGAGTGAAGTTCTAGTATGTAATAGAAAACTTACTCATAGAACTGCAATTCAGTGATTGTACTTAAAAGAACCCAGGAACAAACTAAATTTGTGTTTCAAAATCATATAGATAATCTTGAAAACTCATTTTGATCATCACTATCAGCCATGTACACTTACCAGCCCTGATCTACATGATCTCTTAATCACCAGCTGATAGTTAAGCATAGGAGTAAATGGAACCAGTCATTTTCTTTGCGGTGATTTTTAAAGCCTTTTAAGTGTAATCTTACTACTACTAGTAACTTATCTTCAAAGGAAAGATCATTCTTAGAAAACCCTAATGTCAGGCCCTGATTCTCCAATGAGTCCTGTACCCTGCTCCTGCCCTCCCCAACTCGCATAGTCTCTCCGGTCCCCTGAAGCCAGTAATAGGAGCAAAGAGATAATCCCTGTGAAACCCACTGCAGGTTCAAGCATGTCCTGCTTCCATCTCCTCTCCTCCAGCCACTCACCAAATGCCCCACACCTTATCTTGATGCACCTTATTTCAGTTCCTTAAGTGTTCTTGTCTCCAATGTAGCCCATTTTACCTCGGCAAGGCTGTGAGCAAATTCTTTGGGTCCACTCCTCAGCTGATTGCAGCAAGCCTTGCGGAAGCCCTTTGAGGAGCCTGGAACGAAGCAGGACAGCACTGTGAGGGACGCTCACCCTGCCACTGCTGCACAAGGCTTGGGTTCCCAGCTGCATCGGTGACGTTGTGGTGCCAAGAGAGCTCCTTGTCTCGGGCATGCTTCAGCTGAGATAACACGAACCAGGTCAGACCAGTTGCTGCGTGACTCCACCTGTTTAATGCAAAGTTTCAAGTAGGGTGTTATTGTCATCCATCGGTAATTATTTTTAAAGCTAAAAAGTACTGGGAAATGTGATACTTGAACACTGAACAAACACAGTCTTTCAGGATCTTTTGAAATTTTCAAATTTGTATTTGATAGTTAAGTCATAGAATGATTTAAGTTGGCAAAGACCTTTCAGATCATTGAGTCCAAAAAGTCTACTATTACAACATCAGGGGACACACAAGGTGTTGTGGGAGCAGCTACCAAGTATATTTGCCAGGTTTAAGCTGCTACCTGAGAAGAAGCAGAAAGAAGAGAGAAGGATGAAAAACAATAAAAAAATTACATTGCTCAGTCTGTCATCTGTTATTTGTTCATCTTGTAGTTCTCTCATCTATAATTTTGCTAGTGGATGAATTACCTGATTTTTCTTTGAACAGATCACAGATATGCTTTTCAACAGGGGAAAATATTTCCTTGGGCAGATTGTCACTACATCAGATCACCATGAATCTTCATAACTAGATTGTATTAATTACCATAGTTTTAATTTTTAGTGTTTTGATAATGATATCTTTTCATGTAGTACTATATTTTTGTCCTACTATTATGTAAACACTTCTGATCAGGCTTTCCTAGAAATCTTTGCTCCTCTACGTAGACACAAATGAGAAACTCGCAACTCAACATTTTAATGGTAAACCCTTTAAGTATGTTGGGTGACTATTGGCAGCTCCTAAGCCAAGGGTGTACATAAAGGGGAGACTCCCTTTTGGTATAATCCTTCCCAATGACTGATGACTTATATCTAGCACATACAAATATGAACTGGGTCAAAGTGATTCTGAAGAGTCCTGGGCACAAAAACATTTCAAGGCTTTTTTTTTTTTTTTTTTTTCCCCACTTTGCTTAGATAGCCTTGAAAGGTTAATTACTTATGGATACAGATTGTAGAAGCAAATAGATCCCCCACCTCTGTGCTCCTTAACCCTATCAGAAAAATAAGAACGAAGATTAGTATGTAGCTCAGGGAGTTTGGTTCTTTTGTTTCTTCAGGACTAAGTTAGTCCAGTAGTGCTGAATTATTCACATTAAAATTAATTTACATTGGCTTCTACTCACATAATTAAAGAATGTTGTTAGGGTGTAAATTGATCAGTTAACCAGTCACCAATAGAATTCAGCAAACAAAAATCCTGACCAAGTATTTGGAAGAAATGGTTAAAAGAAACTCTTACAAAAATCTGCTTCCAAGTTATGTTAGGTCGTCCTGGCCAAAACTAGATTCACTGATAGTTACAGGTGCTCAGAGCTGAGATACAGTTTCACATTGCATCACTTGGTTTTTCATATGTCTAAGCATTTAGAGACAAACTCAGAAAGGATGACTCACTAGAATTTAAGGGCCCCACAGAAAATTAGTATCTAATCTAAATTACCTGCTTCTGATTTAATTCTATTCTATATAATGCTGGACCAACCTCACTTCATTCTATCCTTACAAATTCTTCCACTTCAGGAGGAGAGTTTACTGCAGAAGCAGGTCACTCAAACTTTTAAATTAACCTAATTGATTCAATAAATTATTCTTGTTAATTTGAATTCACAGATTTTACCTATAGAGGTGATTTTGGTGCATTTGGTCTCTGGGGAACTCAGAACCAGAATTACCCTTACATTACGAAGCCTTTCTGGAACCTGGTGTAGTCCCAAACCATACCTCAACCCCCCACTGCAACATGGGCTTCAACAGCGGTCTGGCGGTGAAGATTTCAGATCACTTACAAGACTCAGTGATTTTGTCAAGTTAAAATGAGAATGATGATATTTAAGGGCTTTTGATTTTACCTGTGGTGGCAGCATCATTTTCTTACATCCTAGACACAAACGTGTACTATGCAATTCTTATAAATCATCGTTACAGCTAGTATTGAGCATCAGTTAGACCTTAACTTCCCTAGGCTTCTTTCAGAACACATGAAGTGATTATTTAGCGACGTTCACCCTGCCTTTCAGCAGTCAGCGAGACACCACAGCTCTCCTCCAGTGTTTGAGACAAGGTTATGGGGAGAGCAAGGCATCTTCATATTTGTAATGAATTAGTCAGATTTACTCCAGCAGACAAGCATGAAATGGGTTTTCTATGCTGGTTTACTAATACCAGGAAAGCTTGTAGCTCAGCAGCATTGTTAGATGTCAGCACTTCTGTGTCGGCTGCTAGAAAACTTCTCACTTTAACGGGGTTAACTACTTTAGTATTATTTGGGACCCAGGCAGGAAGTATCAAGCCACAAAATGCTGCTGCTCCACCCCTTAGGCGTTCTTGAGAATTTCTCTTCCATGAACTTGCTGAAGCTGAACTCACGCACACTTCTAGCACACCCAGCATCCTGCATCAAGCAGCTGCACATTGTAACGATGCAACTGAGAGAAGAATCGTCTCCTTTTGTTTGTTTGGATGTGTGCAACTGCCAGCTTCATTTCATGCCCCCTGTTACTAGTGTGAAAGAAAACAAGCAAGTCATGTTGTATTTGCCTTCTCCATGATCCTGTTCGTCTTATAGACCACATTCACACCCCTGTCGCTTTTCCAGGCTCACTTTGGTTTTTGTCTTGTATGCCAGCAGAGGCGGGAAAACGACTGCTTATTGCATTCGGCCAGGGTAGATGAACATTAATCTTTACCCCTCTGTTATCAAAACCAGTAAGGAAAATTCCTTCTGTCCTGAAGTTTTGTCACTGTACGTGTGTTTTCTTGAGGGAAGAAGTGGCCAAAGGTGGAAGGTTCTTTCTGCAGCTCAAACACAGCTTTGTGCAGTCTCTCCTAAAAGCTCCCTCCCGTAGCAACATCTGTAAGAAAGGAACTTACATGGTGAGGTACAGTTCATATATTATGATAAAATATAGGACTAATAGGGATAAGAGCTGTTTATGCTCTTTGTTCTTTAATTGTAATTGCACCCACTTGTCATGTCTTAACTTGGAGAGTAAACTTTCTGGGCAGGGATCTGTCTGTCTACTTACCTCTGCACATTATGGGGTGTGTAATTCAGTTTTGGGCAGTAGATGAATAATTTTCGTTATAAATGGTAACACTAATGTAAAGGTCACCTTTCCCAGTTGTAAGGCCCTCCCTTGGGAAGTAACACTTTTGAAAAAAAAAACCCTTAAATACTAGCAAGTATTCTATTCCTTGCAGTCTGCTTGGCTGCTGAAATGGATATGAAGGGATTATTATTTTTTTATCTGCTGTTCCTTCATTATGATCTAGCTTCTAATACTTTTATTGCCAATCCCAATGGGATCACTCATAGAATAAAATACTTCTTAGCTAAAGAGAGAGCACCTAATGTTAAGTTCCACTTGCTTTGTATTTTAATACCATTTAAACTAACAGCTGTTGTGTGACTTATTCGTACCTCCCATGGTAGCCCACATTTTTTTCTTGTACTTCTTGAGGTGAGCCTGGAGATAACCATGAGATTTGATCTGTAACGCTGCTGACTACGTTTTGTTCTGGCAATTAAAACAGAGTGAAGAAGTTGTTTTGGAGCATTGACTCCTTTCTGCTCTCCTCATAGCAGTAGGTATTTTCAAGGATGTGAGGGTGTAATTAGCCGTGTTTTATTTGCTGCTTACCTCTCTGCTTACCGGCCTTTGAGATTGGTTAACTATAACACTTACTGGCGTTCCTGAGAAGATGAGTGAGGAATGATTAAACTCCCCAAGGAGTACTGCAGGAAACATTCCCCTGAGCTTCTCCTGCCCTTCGACTGTCTAAATCAAGAAGCAGTGGCTGACCTGGTCTGTCCTGGACATACCTGAATTGGTCTGAAACATCCCACTACCATGCCATAAAGTTATTTCAGTGCCAGTTTAGAGCTCCTAGTGAACTGGACACCCATATCCTGTCAATGTAAGAGAGCAGAGATAAGCATCCTCTTTCAGCCCTAGTACTGTTTCATTTTCACTTGGCAAAATTCGGTAACATCAACTTGAGACTGGAAAAAATGGGAAAAAAATATGTATTCGCACAGAGCTTCAGTTTGATAAAATATCCCTCTCCCTGGAACAGTTTAGAGAAGAAAAGAATTCAAGCAGCGTTAGTGAGTTCAAGCTTTCAAGCTTGAAGACATGTATTTTATTACTTTCATGTAATAATGGTGCAATTGCAATTAACCATCTGATTAGTTATAGATTGCGCTTGTCTCTAGAGCAGCTGCTTGCAGATTGTAGGACTCTAGGCTATATATCTGGAACAGATACAGTAGGTCAGACTCAATGATTGGAGACTGATTTATACCAGGTAAGATCTGAAATTTGTGTCTTGATAAACATAATACATTTATTCCTGCAGTTATGTCTTAGTTTGTGTCAAACAGAATTGCAAGTGAGTTAGCTTTTCATCATTTCTGTGGTAAAACACTTGTGCTTGATGCATATTCTGAGGACAGCATTGAATTTAAAAGTACAGAATAGGAAACTGAAGAATGTGATATAAATAGAAAATTTTAAATCTCCTCTAGCAACATATTTTAAGGCCTAGGGACACTGTGTGCTGATCTAAATTTCAAGACATAAATTAGTTAACTACAGTGCAAAAAAAAACCAAACCAACCAAACAAAAAAAAACCAAAAGAAAAAGAAAGAAAGAAATAAACCTTTGGACTTTTTCCTAACCAATTTCCATTTCTTTCTTTCTTGCATTAGCCATCTACCATGAAATTATTGGTTTTGTACTGTTGAAATTATTTTAAGAAAAGACAATTAAATACCATGTAAAATGGATTTCACAGATTAATGGGAAAGCATGGAATAAAGATTCTAATCATAGCTGTTTTCCACAGCCCTGTAGAAGGTTGTGGTAAATGAATTGTAATTAATCATGATGAATTTTGTTATACGGTTTAAAGATTACATGAAGTGGTGGGATAGAGGAAGGCCTTTGATTTTATATTTCAGAATTTTTGATTGTGTTAATTAAAGCTGGTGGTTATTAGTAAAATAAGAAGCCAACCTTTATGAGATAACTGGGACAAATCCCTATCTGTTAGCATAATTACTGAAACACTATGACTTTAGAAGCACTATATATTTTTTTTTTTAGTTGCTGCTTCTGTCTGAAATTAAAGAAGATATTTTATATCAAACAAGTAACATCAGTTTGTGGGATGGCTGAGTTATTTTCTTTATGTTAATAAAATCTTTTTATGTATTTAGTTCTGAAAGATAAGACTAGAGACATAGACATTCTGCATATTTTAATCCCTCACCAGATTTCCTCTGTATTTCAGCCTTAATCAGCTTTTTAATATCCATATATCTCATTTTTCCCAAACCATTAAATGACTGTAATTGTTTGAGCAGAACACTCCGTGTTTAAAAATGAATGATAAAGTCAATAGAATGATGTTAATTTATACAAGCTGTTAGCTGCTCTTAAATAGAAACACCTAATAAAATAATTAAGTGGTTTCCAATCAGGCCTTTGATGTGATACGTGGCCTGGTTTATGTGGGTTTGGATGTTATTTTGCAAGCACTGCTTCTGTTCCATCGCACTTCCCTTAACTTCGGTGGAGTACAGGAGGTTTATGTCAAGGTGCTGTTACGTTTGTGTCACTGTCTTTAGGTTCCTAACTACTTCTGGTGTGGCACACGTGTAATGGTTTAATAAAACTGTGTATTGTTTTCGTCGTATCCTCTATGCTTGCAGCCTGACCGCGGGTTTGTGTTTGTCCCTGATCTATGTCTGGCGAGGAGGTTTGAATTTGGAGTTGTGCACCTAAGGCGCCCGATGATCTGTAGATTTCTTCCTCAGAAGGAGCCCTGGAAGGGGCTGGCAGAAGCAGGAGCCGTACAGAGATGGTCTCGGTGCCTCTCACCAGCTTTGTACAAAATCACCCTGTACAAAGGGATGTTTTACACAGAGAATAACCTTTGATCATATTTGCTTGTGATACAGGACTGCCTTCTTTATTTTGTTTTTGACTACTACTGTTTCTTCAGTCAGATTGGTTTTATAGTGTACTTGGAAAATGTTGTCAGAATTTTAATAATTTGGGGGCCATGATTTGAATTAAATCAGGTTTTAATGAAGCACTACCTCTGACCTCTGCTGTTGGTGGAAGGTCTCTCAACACTCATTCGAGAGGGGACAGCCAATGCAGGGTAGATTATGAAGAAAGTATTTATATCATTTTCCTGTAAATGAAGTAATGAAAAAGCCTCAGGATGGCATCCATTCGTTTTGCAGGCCAGCTAAATCGGCATCACGTTCAATATGACTTCAGAAAATTTGAACTTTGCCATTTCAATTTTAAGCCTTTTGGATTTTGAAAAAAACATTTTATTTTTTTTTTTCAAAAGTGTGAAGAAAACAGTCATGAGGAACAGACAAAACTCTTTAAAGGCCTACCCCAAATGAGACTTATGGGTCAGGGTTGCAAAGCTCAGTCATTTTGAGCCTAAGCAATGTGGGAGTGCGATGTTGCAACCAGCGCAGCATGCAATGTATAAAGGCATTACCACGCTGATTAGACCTAAGAAGTTTAACTGGAATATTTCATAATGTGAGTCCAGCCCAGCCTCTCTTTAAGCCAGCTGAAGTTATTGCCATTGTTGCCAGTTACAAGGTTAGAAACCAGCATTGCAGTATTGATTTCAGTGCGTATACAGTTGTGCTTTGTATTTGAGGTCCATACGAATGTCTGAACAAGAGGTCAGAGTTCAGTAGTATTTCAGTGATCTCTTACTGGATGCGCATGAAATGCTAAGTGTGAAGAACTGGAGAGTGAAAAGCTTTAGGACTGTTTTCTGTGTGGGTTTTATTGCTGGCAATTTCGTGGGTTCTGAGAAAACCAGCTCTTTTGTTTCTCTGAAATACTTCTTGCTATCCTCAAAAACATACTTCAAAGGGATGGTTTTTCATGGCCTTCATCTAGCTGCTGTTGCTTCTCAAAGTAATAATTCTATCTTTGCTATGACATATAAAATTTACCAGGTGGGATAAGCTAGCACTTTTAAAATTTACAATTTAAAACACAAAATGGAGACAATAAGAAATTTAAAGGCCTTTTTAGCCTTTTTAATATAACACTTTGTTAGAATAATTATAAGTGCGTTCACTGGCATAAAATCTTAAATATAGTGGAAATGACACTTCAGGAGTTCTCAGTTTTGCCTTTATAGAGTTCCTCTGCTTCACCTTTTATCCCGGTAGGATTTCATCAGTGAAACCTTTCTCATATCCTGTAGTAATACTTTACAAATTCCTGAAATTTAATAATCTAAATTATTATTTCTTATGTAGTAGGTACATGTATGCCTTTTAACATGTTCACTGAACTCTGTGTATGTGAGTCAGACACAGCCAGCGTGGGTTTAGGAAAGGCAGGTCCTGCTTGACCAACCTGATCTCCTTCTATGACAAGGTGACCCGCTTAGTGGATGAAGAAAGGCTGCTGATGTTGTCTACCTGGTCTGTAGTAAAGCTTTTGACACCATTTCCCACATTTCTCCTGGAGAAATGGGCTGCTCACGGCTTGGAGGGCTGAACTCTTCCCTGGGTGAAAAACTGGCTGGATGGCCGGGCCCAAAGAGTTGTGGGGAATGGAGTGAAATCCAGCTGGTGGCCGGTCACAAGTGGTGTAACCTGGGGCTGAGCAGTGGGGCCTGTTCTGTTTCACATCTTTATCAACGATCTGGAGTAGGGGATCGAGTGCACCCTCAGTGAGTTTGCTGAGGACACCAAGCTGGGCAGGAGCGTTGATCTGCTTGAGGGTAGGAAGGAGCTACAGAGGGACCTGGACAGGCTGGATCGATGGGCCAAGGCCAATTGTGTGAGGTGCAACGAGGCCAAGTGCCGAGTCCTCCACTTGGGTCACAACCCCCAGCAATGCTACAGGCGTGGGGAGGAGCGGCTGGGAAGGGGCTCAACAGAACAGGAACACGGGGTGCGG
>KL258673.1:0-11086 GCA_000699545.1 Podiceps cristatus | reverse complement strand
GGTTGGACTAGATGGGCTTTAGAGGTCCCTTCCAGCCTGGATTATTCTATGATTCTACAATTCTGACTTCTTCTGACAACTTTATACCCACTGATGAAGGCCTTTTCTCTTCCTTCTTAGAACTAATTTGTCCTTCACTAGCAAAAAGGACTGTCAGGTAATAGTATGGATTGAATAAGCTGTTAGTTCCATAAACTAGCGAAACCTCTTCATAATAATACTGTAGCACAGTGGAGCATGGTCCACCATCATGGCCTGTGTATAATCCTCTGAACTCAAGAATCCTTGAGCAGTGTATAACTAGAGAAGGTTGAGGAGGCATGTCAGAGAATAGAGAAGACTATTTCCTGTCCATTAGTGAGATAATATGTATGTTACATTATCTGACTGGCAGGAAGGGGAAGAAACCATGCTGACCAGCATCCAGGAACCTTTATGCAGGTCTCTTGTAGGTGCTTTTACAATCCAGCATGGTATAATATTCTTCAACATACTGGGAGTGGCCAGTATGGATTTGCCAAAGGCTAATTGTGCTTGGCCAGCCTGACTGTCATCTCTGTAGAAATGACTGGTTCTGTGGATGAGGGGACAGAAGTGATGTTGTCTACCTTGGCTTTGGCAAGACTTTGGTGTGGCCTTCCACAACACATAATAAATTGAGGATGGGTTTTGGGTAAGTAGGCTGCAAGATGGCAAAAGAGCTGGCTAGTAAGCAGGGTTTTACCATTGCGGTGTTTTACCATTGAAAGTATAGCTGATAGTTAGAAGCAGCATTCCTCAGGGGCTGATGTGGGGGCCAATATTGTTTAACATCTTCATCAAGGATAGGGACCGTGGGATGAACTGCACTCTCGGCAAGCTCATGGATGACACTAAACTGAGGGAGTGCTCAATACTCAAGGGGAAGCAGCTAAAGGGGAATTTAGCTGCAGTCATCCACTATATGAAGGATCCTTATACAGAAGACAGAGCCAGACCTTTTTGGGTATGCACAACAAAATGACAAGAGCTATGACAAGTGAAACCATAGTTGTATGTAAGGGAAAAAAATCTTCACAAGTGATTAAGCACTGGAACAGGTTGCCCAGGGAGGCTGTTGTATGTCCATCCTTGGAGAGTTTCAAAACTGGAGTCAATAAGTTCCTAAGCAAATTGGTTCACCTGTTGTCTTGCTTGGAGCAGGAGATTGGACTAGATGGTCTACACAAGCCTCTTCCATCCTAAATTTTTCTAAGACTCTGTTCATACATTCTTCAGATGTGCATGTGTGGCAGAGGCTTATGGGCAGGCAAAGCTGACTCTTTTCCCTGAATCAGGGTACTTCCTAGAATAAAGTTCACTTTTTACCAGTTTGCATTTACAAAAAAGAAAAAAAAAAATAAAAGAAGAAAATAGATTTTGCACTTTGAAAAGCACAAGTATCTTTCAAAGAATCTGAGAACCCTCTACAATAATAAAGATTATTCTGTCACAGAAAGGGAATCCACTTACTTGAAATTCACATATGTAGAAATACATTCATTTCTGGGTGGGCAACAGGAGAAATACATCTTGAGCCTTGCCCTATAAATATGTTCTACAAAAATAAACAAATGAAAGCTATTACATTATTCTGACACCTTAGACCTCACCAAAGTATTTATACAGGCTAGAAAAGCATCTGATCATTTATGACATTGTTTTGTTAATGGAACCTGGCAGAGTTCAGAAAAGTTTCTTTCCCACCCATGAATCTAAGACAGGTTTGCACTTAAACACCAAAAAGATATCATTAATCTCTAGTATTACTTTGAATACTTCAAGCCCTGCAAAAGCTCATGTTAACAAACTTGCTTACCAGTGTCACTTAAAGGAAGGATACTTGATAGTGCCACGTGAATCACAACTAATACTTCTTGTACTAGCCCAGTGTCCTAGAGGACATTGCAGAGCAGTTAGTAATTTTATCAGATCTCATGCAGCCAATGTGTTCATGTGTGAACTTAAATAAAATTTCTGAAGATCCTGAATGTAAGAAAATATCAAATAAAGAACAGTTTATGAGTGATCTAAAGGCAAAACTGTTGAGATGTCAGCCAGTGATGTTTACCGAATTCCTACTGAAATCTGCTTGGTATTTTCAAACCTGAATGAGAATTAATCTTGCATTACAACTTCATTTTCCAGATAAACAGACTTTATCAGACATCAAGTCTAAAACCACTTCTTTATACCACTAATATCATATGTATGCCTATGCTGGGAAAGAATTTGGAGTACCCCGATGATTACCTTCCTATTTGGGGAAAAAAAAAAAAAAAAAAAAAAAAAAAAGCTCTATGTTTGCCTTTTCGTCCAATGAGAATATTTAAGGACTTATTCCCAGTGGAAGAAATCCTCTTTGGTTAGCCAATTGTAAGTTAATAGGATGTATGTACCAGTGTTCAGAAAGAAATTCCTCCCATGTCCTCACAGCACCTGCACAGCAGGGCAAAGATCCCAGAGAATTGACACAAGGGGTCTGGGAAGAGAGGCTGTAAGGCATGGCACATGTGGCACACCTACCTTGCCTCACAGGGGATCAGTAACCGCTCTGGTCCTTTTCAGCCTGTTCCTGACATCTGTTCCATATACACCACAATCTTACTAACTAGTTTTAAAATGCTTCAACCTTCTTCACTGCTGTAATACCACAGCTTTGTTCCTCTCACAAATTGGCTCCATCACTGAGGAGCACACTCTAAACTTCAATTTAATCTATGAATTAACCATTTGACTATCCATAAATAGGAAGCTTGTATGGGCCTGCAAAGTACTCACCCAGGTTTTCTTTGGATGATGCTATATAAAATAAAATAGATTAAAACCAAAACAAACCAACCAACCAACCAACCAAACAGTTTGAGGGAAAGTGAAGCAGTATTGTGATGCCACAGTAGACAGCCTTCTATTCAAGGCACCTCATTTATTCTGTAAGAGTTCTTCACTATTTCTGTAGATGAACCTCCCTAAATTACTTATAAAGGATATGAACAATCTCCACCATGCAGAAGTGGTTGTGCAATCCCAATCAAAATTGACAAACCTCAAGGAGAAAAAGGTGTCAGAATTTAACTCTTCAGTTTTACTTGGCCATAGAGCATCAGGGAAATTTACCCCCTCCCCCTTTTTTTCACCCTTTTCCAGATATAACCTACATTTGTAGACTCACACAAATATAAGACAAATAGGAGATTTTAATTTTGTGAGTAGCATTAATTCTTGCTCTTTCATGGGGTAAACAAAAAAATAAATTACACTATATTTTGTGAGAGAATAAAAACTGAGAGAAAGTAGCTAAGTGGATTTTAGTGTCATCAATTTCAATACAAAATTAATTTGGAAAATAGAGTAGAAGTGTGAACCACAAAAAAGAAAATGGTAAATATTTAACATGTAAAAGCTAATGAGACTTCTAACTGAGTAGCTGCAGATAAGCAGAACAATGTGTTAGAAGTGTTAAATTATTTGGTAGCATAATGACAACATTCTTAGATTTTCAAAAGAGAATAATGAATTTGAGTGTCTCAATTCTGACTGTTTAATGAGGTTTCTTACATGAACCGGAAATATTCACTCACTCCCTGGAAAACATATCTTCCTTTTAACCTGGATAAAGACAAACTGCTTATATTCAGGAGTTCTAAAATTCAGCTCTGAGTGGCATCACTTTTTCTGTAATTAATGAGATTTTAGTTGTCTTATAATAATTTTATATTTTGCTGCACATAGTATTTATAAGCCACAATCAGTGGGGGAAGATTGTTTAACTTGTGATCTGCACAAGCACGGATCCAGTTCTACTTCAAATACTAGCAAACCAGAACAATGAATAAGACCGTGCAGCAGACAAACAAATCCAGTGATTTCTGAGGAACTCCAGAAAGGTCAGATGAAGGGGAAGCCAAAGACATGTGTATTCACACCAGAGGTGTGTGATCTCTTTGTAGCCAAACTACAAAGCCTAAAGAATAAAACACCAAAGTAAGAATCAGTTGAGATGGCAAGGAAAGCAGCTGATAAAGAAACACAGAAAAGGTGGGATGCCAGCCATGCTTCTCAGGTCGTCCTGTACAGTAAGAGGATGTCCTGTATCGAATGACTAGGTCTTATTTATAGACTAATATCCACCACCCCGCCACCACCATCCCCTGCAAAAAAAACCCAACATGAGAGGGCTTTTCTTGTATTTTTGCAGTAAGTGGCTACTTTTCCCAGTGTTAGTATCCCACATTTCCCTAACTGATGCAGAGCAGATTGATCCAGATTTATTTGTGTTTCCCATACAATAAATCCAGAGTCAGACTTGCTGTGTCTGTACAGTAGCATATGTTTGTTCATATTGAGTCACACTTGAACACTTGTAAATGTTTAGCAGGTCTGATATAAAAAGATAATTTCTATCTTTACGCCAGTTTTCTTACATTGTCTTAATAAAATTCCTTCAGCAGAAAAAGGAAATTGAACTATGTTGAGACTACTGCCATCTAACATCAAAATTTCTGGCATCAGAAAGAGCAATATATCCCAGGAGGTTTTGAAGAGAGTGTCAGAAGACCTAGCACAGAAAGGAGACAGGACTTACCTGGAATTTGCACCTCAGCATGAATTTACATTATCAGACAAAACTTCTTACCAAGAATTTTGAACAACTGTTGTCTGCATAAGTTTGGAAGCTCTCCATATCAGCTTTTCATGCTGGAGAGGAAAAAAAGAAAAAAAAAAGGAGAGAGGGGGAAAAAAAAAAAAAAATCCAAAAATAAGAGGGCTAGTAAAAGCCTCATAAAACAGATCAAGTACAAGCATTTATCACCACTTTCCATAGCTCAAAAAAGGCAAGTTTCATGCTTCACAGGAGATGACAGGTTTTGCAGTAGTTTTGTTGAGGGACACAGTTTCAACCTCCACTATCATGCTCAGAAACCAGCTTTTCACAAGCCAGCCTTTGAATCTTTGCTCCAGAGCTTATCCACTGCATATTCATGCCATGCCACTGGCAGGGGAGCAGGGGAGATCACATTCCTTGAAGCACGCTCCCAGGTGGTATGTGTGAATGGAAATTCACACTTCAGAGGACATGTTGAGACTTACCCTTTTGTTGCAAATTTAAACACTGTGTGAAAACAGTCTAGGTCCAGAACTGAAGATACCAGAGTTTGTGGCCAAGTCAGTACGTTTACACAGATGAACACATTAGGTGTGATGACTACTGCCCATTCCAAGCAGCCTGAGTGTAAGCCAGCTCCATTCACAAGCTATATTGCCATGCCATACCCAAGGTGTCATTTTTCAGGGTGTATTTGGGATGACAGCTACGAGGACCAGAGATGCTTGCTTCTGACCAGCTTTAAGCAAAAGGAGTGTGAGCTCAGGCCCGTCTGCTCCTGCCTGTGGAGACATTTTCTCAAAAGGCATGTCTCTGGACTTGGTCATGCTTTTTATTTAGGTTAATGGCTCACTGATCTTAGCAGTGTCAGATCAGGTCATATCACCACTTTGCTGTGTCCTGTTACCCAGGTGTGTGAACCAACAGCCTACATCCCCTCATTTGCCAGTGCCAGCAGTCTCTGTATCTTGGTCCAACAGCTATCTCTGTGTTTGCTCCGTATCATGCCCTCCGCACAGAATGCCTGTCCCGAGTTGTTCTGCAAGTTCACTGTCCTGAATTCTCCTAAGTCCATCCCCCAGACACACTCCTTTCACAATACCTTAATAACATTAGCCAAATAGGACATACACCCTAATTAGAATAAAACAACAAACAAACAAACCCCTTCAACTGCATTATACCCAGCACCATCCCTTGTCAAGTGACCACATAATCTTACTGTTGTTCCTCCTGTCATTCCTCACCTCCTTATTACTCAACAATTATTCTGTGTCTATAATTAGTTCACACTGCTGCAACAGGAGATACTAACTCAGCTCCTTGGGCCTGTCTGAACATTTCCTGAAATCAGAAGGGTTTTGCAGAGGACAGCAGCCACTGGTGGCAACTGCTTGGCAAATCCCTCAGCAGAAGGAATCTCATGTCCTTTCTCTTCAGAAAGACACTTAGCCACTCCTAGAAATCATCAGCAGTCACATTCCAAAAGACCTACCATCTCAGGCCCTCACCTAATCACAGCACTGACAACAAACATAGCTTCCTCTTCTCAGTGCAGTTCTCCCTATATCAGTGGAACTGCTAGTGTGACCCAGGTGAGCATGATTTACCCATAATAAGCACCTAAGGCAATAAGGAGTGTCTATTCCATTTAAATTAGGTAATGATTTCACATTCCTTCATTTTTGGGAAGCATTCATCACAGACAAAGAAAGAGATTCCTTCTTAAAAAAAGACCAGTAATTCATATTCAGCCAAAATTATAGAACATTTTAACATTTCTTTGTTGCTTTATTCAGAAAAGAAGACAAATCTGTGCTGCAATTTGCCGTGAAGTACCTAAAATACTATAAGGTTTCTTCTAAATTTAACTTAAAACTGTGCCATGGATTTACTCACCTGTAGATAATATTAGGTAGAGTCATTCTACTTGTTCTCTGTGCCTGCTGTAATCTTACTTTGTAAGCATTCTTGAAAGCATGAGATTTAAAGGACTTAGAGTTTTATGGTTGTTTTACATCTGTTCTCTAGTAGAAAACACTGGATAACTGATCCCTTCTCTCTAGTGAGCTCAGAAAGCTTTTTACAAGTATTATTAAAAGTACAATTATGAAAATGCTTTTTCTTTAGGCCATCAAAGAGAGAATTAATGACATTTCTAGAAGTCTTTGAAATGGCAGACAATACAGTGATTATATTTTCCTCCATTTTCTAGTTTAGCAGAGTTGGTTAAAAACTAGCATTTATAAACCTCTGTGATTGAACACAATTACAATTCTAATGTCCAATATTCAACCTTAGGAAAGGGTAGAACAAAGGTTATTTGTACAATGCAAACTGATCACATCATTACAGGATCACCCTTTGTTTTTTCTAAGACCTTGTTGCTTTCAATAAGTACACAGCACAAATCCACTGTTTGTGAAAAGAATCAGGGTTAAGTAGAAAATGCTATTTATCTTTTCATGGATCTTTTCATGGGTCTGGTTGTCTTTCCCCCCTGCTGCCCCACTCCTCCAAAAGCAAGTTTAGTGCTAGGTGCAAGTTCCTCATCCTCCAAGTTCCTACTTTGAGACCCCAGGACCTGATGAGGAGGAATGCTGAGCAAAACAAGGAGTAACTGATATCAGTAAGAGCTCTGAACTTCTGAGAAACACTGGAGAAAGATCTCAAACTGATAAACAAATTCCCTCTGAGCTCTGTGTTACTTTTGCTAAATGGATGTACTAGTGATCCTCATCCAACAGGCTTGTTCTGTGTAGAAGTGTTAGTATCCAGGAAGAATTTGTGAAGTAGGATGCCCTGCACAAGAGCCCCTAAATACTAAACAGATTCCCAAGAGGACCTTCAGCACACTAGGTAGGGGCTGGGTGGATATAACATTCAAGAAAGGGAACCAGCCCGTGAGTCACAGAGACTCATTTTGGACAAGGCCCCTGTTTTGTGTTGATGAGCTATTACTCTTTTCAGGTAACTATATTTCCAATTTCTACACACCTCCCTGAAATCTGTGTCTCCCATAAACTGTCCTTCTCCTTGTCTGTTCCAAATGTTTCAGATTATCTGAGCTGTATGCCAAATTTGTCATATCTGGACACACAGGAAACATTAAGACTCCTTCTGTGTGGTATAGTTGTTGTTGCTATTACCTAAGTTAGCTAATATGTGGGGTTTCCTCCCTAATTCTCTAGTTACACAGATGCTGAATGATGCATAGGTAGCCACTAACTAGTAAAACCAGTAGACAGAAGGCTTACTGCTTTCTTCTTCATTTTACTTTTTTCATTGAAGGATGGATGGCTACAATGACTTTCTACTGTGCTTCTACATCTGAAATCATCTGAAAAAGGAAACCTGAGGCAAAAGAAGCAATCTATTAAGAAGACACTAATTTTACTTATTATGGATGAATTAGAAAATAGAAGTTATTTTCTTTGTCTTTTAGGCAGATGATAGGCAATCAAAAGAAAGTAGCAATGACCAAAAAGTCAGAAAATAAACCATGGTAAAATACTTGGAGATGGGAAGCTCTTTCCATTGCAAGCAGCAGTACAGAACAGATAAAGCATACATAAGTCACAAATTCTCACCACTGCTGAAAGCTTAGGCAGAGAAAATCAGTGGTCAGTTCTAAAAACGCTACCCATATCTCGCACACCTCAGGCAACAACCATCATATCCCTGGTCACCCACCCCACATAGTCCCTGACTAGCCAGGAGCCCAGCTTCATGGAAACAGGGTGGTTTCGTTGCCATGCTTGTTGTTTAGTCATTAGCCTTCTTCCCTCTGAAGACTTCCAGCAAGGATACCAATTAGTGCAAATGGCTTGTAATTAGCAGTGATGATTTTTGTAATGTGGATACCTGCTCAGTATGAAGAGGAATGAGCCACCAACTCATTTCACATGGTCTATAGGCAACCATCAGGAGGTAAAGATTTGCAGTTAATAAAGGCCCATGTGAGAACGAAACCAGTGACTCAGAGGAGTAATGCATTGTCTTGCAATACTGGTCCAGTGCTAGCACCTCTAATCTAACTGGATCATTGTTAATCCTTTGTTTTACTGAGAATGTGAACATTTTCTAAACACTTACTTCACATTTAATTTCCTCAGAGATGCATATTGTGTGTAATAAGTGTGCTGCCTTCTGACATGGCACCTTCTCCATTACGTGGCAGGGAATTCACTCTCTCTGTGTGCCTCCCGCTTTCCCCTGTCCTGCTCCACTCCTTTCGTCTCCTGCGGCACGCTGCCTGTGTCTACTGCCTTCACTTTTGCACCGCTAATCCTCTTCTTGACCCATGTCAGCCCTGCTCCCTCAGCTCTCCTGACAGCAGATGTGGAAAGGCTAGCAATAAGTACATTCAAGCATCTTCCTTCTGTTCTCAGCTCCATTTAATGTGGAAAGGCTCTATTTTTTCTGGCATTTTGAACTTCTTCTCGTGACTCGTTCCCTTCTTGCTTTTTGATTCCTGCTCCTGTCTTTTTTTCTGGTCACAACCCATTCTTCCCTTAGCATTCCACCCCCAGTCTGTGCCCACTTTTATCACCAGAGCAGCATGCCGGCTGCCTTCTTGGTCATCTCCTGTCCCCTCAGAGTGCCACCTCTAGCAGCTTACTTTGACACAGACTCATGAGATGACACTGAAGCTCGCTCTTCTGCTCCAAACACATGAGCTCCCACTTGCTCCTTCTTCCCTTTTACTGACTGATAATGGGTCAATTGCTCCATTTATTTGCTATTATTTTCTCCTCCAAAGACCGCCCTCTTCTTCCTCTCCCCTGCCCTGCTGTGACCATCACCTGTGTGGCAAAGGTGGCTGAAAGTGGGCGCCCCTGCTCCAGGCCTGTGGGGTCTCCCCTGGCCTGCCCCAGGCCTCCTCCAGGCCTGAGCCTGCCCCCAGGCTGCCCCCGGCTCCTCTGGGCCTGCCTCCAGCCTGCCTGCTGCTGCCCCACCAAGCACCTGGCTGTCTCCGTCCTCCCTGCCTCCATGACCTTAACAGCACGTTTGCACTGGGGGAGGGTTCAAAACGGGTGCCTTTGCCTCACAGGATCTCCCCACCAGCCCTCCCCTGTGTTTCCTGCCCAGGGCTCCCTCCCCCGAGTCACGGCTCTCCGCACCTTCCCTTCCTCCTGCAGTTATGAGCTCCCTCACTTTTTCCAGAGCCCCTCTGTAAAGCCACAGGTTCCTACATACCCTCTTGTGCCATGACTCACCCTCCCCAGCTAACCTCCTAATTACTTATAATTAACAAGAAGGAACTGACATGATGTGGAGATGATCAGATGTAAGGATGAGAAGCTCGGCGTAAATGCTTAGAGAGACAGAAACAGCATCGTATACTACTGAATAATCCTATAATGACTCTGTGTACATTCTCCTTTCCATAACCCCTGCCTGACACTATCACACCCTGTGTCCTGTTACAAGATACTGAACCTCGATTGTAAGAAGAGACCATCCACTTTCATTTCCACAGGTGCTCAGCATTAATAGAGGTTGGGGCATCTGAAAATCAGGCTAACTTTTTTCATTTTCTATGTAAAACATCATACACAACTGTTGCAGCCTGTGCTAATATATAATAAGTGGCATTTAAATTAGCATGAACTTGTCTCAGCTGCCTTAGATTCTCTGTACAAAAAAGTCCAGACTTTCCTGTTCTATCCACTTACTGAACCTCTCATGCATTTTTTACTACAGCTATCCGTGACTTAATGTGATGGCAGGCATGAGAAGCTGGCCTTGAGGATGATAAGCAAATTGTTGGGGTTTTTTTCGTTAGAAGATTAAACTTGCTTTGATGGCATAACCTTGCTTGCTTTCTTCTGCTCTCATTGACTATCCTCCTCTGCTACAGCCTACTTTATAATGCACTATACTTCCCCCGTCTCCTCCCACCAGAACCAGTAGTCTTCATCTACAGGAGCCAGTCCCACTACAAAAGCCCTGTCTCTTTCTCTCCTCCACTGAATGCCAAACCAAACCCATAAACCTCCTTTGAACTTTTTGCCATCTTTATTTATAATAAATAAAGAAAAAAGCCTTATCATCACAAGTTATAAATTACAGAGGCTACTTTTAAGAGGAGAAAATTTCATATGTGTAGAATTTTCATGAATTGTTAGAGTTTACCTATTAATTTGATTCTAATGTTCGTGAATGCAAAATCAGTGTTTGAAACATGAGTGGGAGCAGGTGAGGTATTCCTGAGTCTTCAGTAAGATTGAAAAGGTGACCTCAAAGCTGCTTTTATTCATCTTGTTAACTGTGTTGATGTGGTGGTCATTTGATGTGAAATACTGTGAATTGATGTCTAAAATGACCAGGTTCTAAATGGATTATTTGAATTACTATAGTACTTTCAAGTTATCTTTGTCTAGGAAGCCCTAGCTGTGTGATAAGTTGTCAGCCCCAAAGATCATAAATGCGGGTAAATAACTGAAATGAGCTGGGGGG
>KL258672.1:0-22063 GCA_000699545.1 Podiceps cristatus | reverse complement strand
CCCCGGCTGAACCAACACAGCCGAGCCCTGGAGCTGCCTCCTGCTCCTCCCTGTGCTTCACCAGCACGGTTTGTTGACTAGATCTTACTGACGGTCACTACACCCACGGGCCTCCACTGCAAGGAGCACACGTTACCCTGCCACAGCTAACAGCTTGTTCTGGCCTCCCAGCCCTGCAGTCCCAGGGATGAGTATCTCTCTTCAGTCCCACCTCTTTCTGGTCAGTTCGTGGGGATGGGAGGCATATTTTTTTACCTTATATCTCTTGAATTTTTTATGGAAATGATGAAGCTACCAAAAAAAAAAAAAAAATCACCCCCCAAAGATGTTTCTTCCAGTGAAGGACGTTTAGCTTTTAACTCATTGTGGACCAAATCTCGTCCAAGTCTGCTACAGGCAGTGCCATTTCAGACTGTAGCCGGTCTGTTGGTTAAGCCTTAGGATGGACCAAGGTAGCTGTGTGAGGTGAGGACTGTAGGTGGAGACTCAAAGCAGTCAGCTTTCCTATGAAGTGTTAAAGGTGCTTTTTATAAGGGCTGTTTGTGCACACACATAGGTTCACTTTTGGGCTACATTAGATGCTGTACTACCAAATTCAGATGCCCTTTTCAAGACACACCTTAATATCCTTTTTAAAGATTCAGACTTGAAACAAAGAAGTATTGTACGGCACCCAACGTCAGGAGAGAGCAAGGTGAGCTTAGACCATAGAGAAAAATCTCAGTCTGGACATAGACCACAACACCACAAAATGCTGCCCTATATACAGCCTCACTTTCTAACGGAGGCTCAGGACAGACCTCTAATGCATACTGATCCTGGCATCAGTATCACCCCTAGCACTCTGTCTAACAAAAACAAGACATGAACATAAAAATAAGTCAGTGACCATATAAAGAGAGAGGTCATTTTTAGACAAAATGTAACCAACATGTGAAATAACTAAGCCTAAATCAATAATTAGAGGAATGGCAATAGAAGAGCTTGCGTGAACAGAACAGAGTTATGCTGGGTACACACACCAAGACAGAGCAGCTGTGCTCTGAGCATCCTCGGCTCAGGGATGCTGAGATGGGCTCATGTGCCCTGAGGATGCTTATCCACCTTTCCCATTCTGGTTTGGTGTAAGAAGGGCTGTTTCCCTTCCCAGCAAATCTTGCCTCCTCAAGAACTTAATGAATTCCTGTTCTCCACTGCCAAGACAGATGAGTCTGTGCCACACAACTTAGCTGAAATTCCTCTCTCATCTGTTTTGGAGAAGGTTAACAAATGTCATTCCTTGAACCAGACTCTGATCTCACATAGGTAGGGCAAATCTGAAACAAACCCAGCGCAAGTGGGCTTGTCAGTCTCCTACCTCTGCAAGCTCTCTTGAGAAGCATGAGATTGAAGTGGTACCGGCCTGCACTTTGCTTACAGTATTACAGGGCAAATCTTAGGTTTATTAATTAAGAAAAACTGTCCTGCAAGCAGGTATCAAAGCCCAAAGAAAGGGGAATACAGGGATGTGCTGGTGAGGGGTCTGGAGCACAAGTCTTATGAGGAGCGGCTGAGGGAACTGGGGTTGTTTAGTCTGGAGAAGAGGAGGCTGAGGGGAGACCTCATTGCTCTCTACAACTACCTGAAAGGGGGCTGCAGGGAATTGGGTGTTGGTCTCTTCTCCCAAGTGACTAGTGATAGGTCGAGAGGAAATGGCTTCAAATTGCGACAGGGGAGGTTTAGACTGGATATTAGGAAATATTTCTTTACTGAGAGAGTGGTGAGGCATTGGAATAGGCTGCCCAGGTAGGTGGTGGAGTCACCCTCACTGGAGGTGTTTAAGGAACGTGTGGATGAGGCATTGTGGGACATGGTTTAAGGGGCATGGTGGTGTTGGTTGATGGTTGGACTTGATGATCTTACAGGTCCTTTCCAACCTTAGTGATTCTGTGATTCTGTGAAATGGTTCATGTCCTCTAACACTGATCTCAATAGAGAGTCTAATGGTGGCTAATATCCAACTGGCTTGAAGGAAGATGATTCCATGAGACTATGACACCTAAATTATTGGAGGAACCTCTTGAAGTAAGTAGTCATACTTGAGGCAGCAATATGGACATTGAAAGGAAGATCTTGCACTTGTGGTTCATAACTGACGAGACTGGCAGACACCTCTGCCATCGACAGCTTCCAGTACAAGACCGTTGCTGGATTCTGCTCTTACACAAAGAACGTTTTGCTCTCAGCAAAAAACACCAGAAAGAATAAAAAAATGATGAAAAAAAGGCCATCCATATAACTCTGAGGTACTTAGCTCAGTTGCCTAATCCTGAAATACCCCAAGTCCTTTTTTCTGGTCTGTAGTGGTAAGGGCAGGCCTACTTTTAGAGTTGTATAATCACTATCAAGTGATGGTGCTCTTAGTGTCCCCTTAAACTCCCCCGCCCCTTTCCCTTTTTATCTCTATTGAACTTTCTCGGCAAGATATAAATCACAGATATTTCTTCTCTCTCAAACTACTTAACATCCATGCTGGGATACTCCAAAGCTGTAATGTGTAACTTGAGTCTTCTGACTCCCATTAGGAGCCAGGGAGGCTCAGAGAGCTGCATTCCACCCTTTAAATGCTAACCCGAGCAGACCTTTTAAGTCAGTTGGTGGCTGGTAAGGGACACTCTGTTCCCTCCTTCAGTGTTTGTATGGCCAAGGGTATGACTATGAAACCCATCAGCGACAGCAGAGTGGGGAGGGACCCTGGGAGGTCGGTGGACCATCCCCCTCAGGCACAGTGTCTCCTCCTAAAAATTACTGACAAGAAAGAGCATTTCTAGATCGACATTGCCCTTACTCAAATCCAAGCTGCTTTCCACCCCACTTGCTATAAAAAAAGGTTTTAGGCATGTGATGGCTGAGCAAGCTCAGAAACAAAGGTGATGACAACAGCACTTTAAGTCAGTGAGAGACCTACCCCCAGGCGAGGGCAAAGCAGAGGAAGTGTGGCTTTTCACACTGCCTTTTGCTCCTGAAGTGTTGGAGTTTCTATCAGTTTTAGAGGACACACTTTCATTTGCCATCCTCTCCAAAGACAAGAGAAATGGTCAAGATTCCTAAATTTCTAAAAGAAATTTCTAAAAGGAATTCTAAAAGGAAAAGGAATTTCTAAAAGAAATTTCTAAAAGAAAAACCTCACACTCTGCATTCTCTGAAAAACCCTCTTCTCCACTCCTAGACTTTTTTTATCTAACAGTATTTTTTAAGAGAGCTGTCATTCATTAGGGATAAGATATTACTTCCTACATATCAGTCTCTTCAGAACCATTTGTGACCCTCCATTTCCTCTCCTTAGCGGGATTCACTGATATTTTTAATTTAATTGCTGAAATCTTATGTTGTTATCTGTCCCCAATGAAGTATTTTTGTTTATCAACAAACTTCAAAGTAACAGAAGATATAAGGATGAAATGAAGCATGGGTTTAATACAGTCCTCTAGTTAGAAGTCCTTGTGCCCAAATGCAAATATCAATGTCATACTTTCATTATGAAAATTTAAGGGTATTTGCAATATCCCATATCATTAAAAATACCTTCCTGAGAGGGGGTCGATTTGGCAGGGTTAGAAAGGACAAGAATTTCTAGTCCTTAGCAGGTGTATCAAGGTAGGCAACAAAAACTCACAGTATGTTGCCCACCTCCTCCTTCATAGGGAGGCCCAAAAGCAAGCTGTGACAAACACAGTCAGGACGGGCAGATCTCAGGCGAGCTTAGCACACGCTACAAAGAGCTTTGCAGAAATTCTGTCAAAAAATTTGCTTGGCACATTGCCGGAAATGAATGAGAGCTTTGCACATTAATGAGAAACTGAGTGGAGTCCAGCAAACGCGCTCTGCTTTCTGAGCGGAGCCAGCAGCACGGCATGATGTGGTGTGCATTTCCCTGTCAGGCACGTGAATGCACCAACATTGGTTGTACATTCATTTAGGCAGCTCAAGACACACCTCTGAGAGCAAGGAAGTCATTTTCAGTCTGGCAGGACCACCCTTGCCCAACCATGTGAAATTTTTAACAGACTCAAATAGCTCAGTCAGGTATCTGTATATATTCTAAGGATTCCAGGGAGTTATTTGTAACGTCAGAGCTAGAAGGAACCAGGATTTGCAGCTTCAGTAACAGCTTTACACAAAAGAACAGAGACCAGCTCTTGCAGCAAACTCTCCAGTCTGAACCACCCAAGAACCTCCCCAGGGGCACGCCATGCCCGGGCTATCGCGTCACCCAGCTCTGGCTCTCACATCTCCGCAGCTCCAGGGTGGGAAAGACGCGCTCCAAGGAGCACAGACCCATGTCTGCTAACTCAGAAGATGTAACAGCCTTCATTTGGGAGCGCAGTGGAGAAACACAGCAGCGTTGACTGTGGCATGATGAAAAACAAACCCGGAGTGATTGCCTGAAGTCAGCATCTTGGTATCAGGAGTGCAGGGCGTAGAGTTTAACTGCTAATTAGGACAAGGCAGTAGCAAAGGGCAGAAGAGGGCAAGAGGATGGCTTTGGTTCCCTCATGAGTTCAAAGTCTTTTCCAAATTCAGCTACATAACACATCCGTTAAAAGGAGAGCGATGGCTTCCTCTACATTAGCAACAAAGCAGAAACTCACCTGCCAGCACTGCCTTCTGATACTAACTGTCCTTTTATCATTTATTCAGGAATAAAACTGTAACAAGGCAGGTTTATATCAAATGACAAATAACAGCTGTGGGGAAAAGAAAAAAGTGTTGCACTTCATTAGAACTCTGTAAGACTCTGACAGCCAGAAACACACTGCCAAAGTGGCAAATACAGCCGAAAAGACAAGATAGAACTCACAGCAGCTGTTAAACCAAATGGGAACTTGTTAAAATCAAGGGCTATTTTCCCTCTTTCATATTTAGTCTCAAAACACCTTGTAAAGAAATTCAACCTCTTATAAAGACAGGCTGAGTCATTAGCACAGAAGTGACACGAGACCCTTGCAAAGATTTCAGATTAAAAGGTAACTGCTAATACCCACGTGTTTCCTAAAACCCTATGAATATGTTAATCTGGTATCAGCTGGAACCTCCAATATTGAAGTACTAAATCTTGCCAGACTGACTTTTACTGTTATTCACTTGGTGTTACAATATTCCTTAAAAATATGCAAGAATTCAACATGGAGGAGTCTGATGGGTCTGCAGCATCAATACCAACACCTGCCTGGACCAGACCACACGTTTCCTTCTTCCCAGATAGGTCAAGACCATACCTGTCCCCGAGTATCAGCACTCCCAAATTCTCCACACCACCAGGCACTGGTTTTATCCATGAAGGCTGCTGCGATTGCCAGGAGGGAACAGGAGTGCACAAGGCTTACACAAGTCACACCCGAAGTTGGCTTTGTAGCGGTACCACAGCAGCCACCAAGAAATGCTCAGGACTGAAAAGTATCCTGCATGCCAGGCTATACATTTTGCCTGAAGGATGCTGATTTCCAGAGGGGATGGGATCATTCTGCATCAATCAGGCCCAAAATAAACATTTTAAAAACAAACAAAATAAGTATGTAACCAGCCACCCTCCGATTATCCCACAGCATGAGGGTGCAGTGCTGACAGGTTTTGTTCTGTATTTCTTTAGAGGGCAGGAGGTGATCACACTGCGTAATTCTGCATTTAATTAGTCAGAACTAGTCTCATAGTGGAGCACTGACTGTAAGGACAAACAAGAGACCCATTCTTGTTTCCAGCGAAGACTTTCCCCGTTAATTGCCATGTAGCCTTGAGCAAACCGCTGCCTCTGCATGTTTAGTCTTCCTGCTCTGCCAGCAGATCTGCCTTCCTTGCAGTCACTGATGTTTAAAAGTACAAGGATGTCATTCAGTGGAAGACAGAATAGAAATAGAAATTAAAATATTTCTGACGTGCTCACCTTTTGGCTCTTGGGCAGTTCTCCCAAACTGAACACTTCATTTTGAACAGCCCTGTGCAGAGCAGCCTCGGGAGCCTGCAATATGCAAGAACAACCAAAGGAAGCAAGATAAAACCAGCAGAAGCACGGCCCTATTTACCAGTCCTGGCATTCCCCTCAATCTCCCAAACCAGCAGGGCTTTAGATGAGAAATGCTGAACTGCGGCACATGCAACTGTAAATTCAGTAGGCAACACTCTTCCCATGCAACTAGATGGAGTTGTTTCCCCACCATGGTACCCGAAGCACATTTTGCTGCTAGAGGTGTTGTGACTGGAGCTGCTGGCCCAGGAAAAGGACAGAGCTAGCTGGGTTAACAAACATCACTGGGGATCCATGGCAATGGCAGTCTGAACCCAGAAAGCCCTTGACTAACGCCGAACTTGGACTGCTGCATCCAGCAGTTATCCTGCAGCTTCCACTTGACTTGGAAATCTTTCATGCTCTAAGCTGGATGCAGTTGAATACGGTCATGGTCCATTCCTGGACTGTCAACACTTCCATGCTTGCAGCCTGTGTCAGTTTGCAAAGTGCCTGAAGATCTCTTCCAGAGAAACCTCACCAGCCGATTCCCAGGGGATAATTGGAAAGGTCCATTGTAAATCACAGCGCATGGGAACAAACACACTGTTGTCCTTCTGGCACAGGGTAGAAGCCACCTATGGCCTCACAGGTCAGCATGTGAGAAAGCAGTGATGCGGCTCATGGGTAAACTATGAGTGTTGCTTGTTTAATTGATGCCTGCTTTGGAACAGAGGTGGTCACACACAGCCTGCAGACAATTGCCTCTTTGTAACTGGAACCCAAAGCTAATTCCTTGTTCCCAGAGACCACGGCCTCAGGAACCGAGGTCCAGCCTTGATTTCCCCTTCAAGCTCCTGCTGCTTCCACATCTCCCAGCGGGTCTCACTTAACAAAAAGCCCACACAAAGCTCTTGGCTTCCCAAAACTGAACACTTGCTCAAGTTCCAGGAAAAAGAGCTTTGCTGTCTATGTGCAACAGCGTGCCCTTGTAGCCCTGGCCATAACAATAGCACTACGCAATAGCCAAGAAGACTGAAGCAGATAAAACTACGAGCAACTGTACAATACATTGCTATATGACTGCAACATCTACTCAGAAAAGGAATATGCAAAGGACATTGAAGTACTAAGAGCAAAAGCAATGACTTTTTCATAAAAAGAACAAAATGCCCCCTAGGCCTCCTGATACACATGCACAGCACAACACACTGCAGGACCCTGTTCCCTGCGTGGGAACATTTAAGCTCATGTGGCAGAGATTCAGAAGTGATGTGGCTCCATGGAAGCCGTACCTACTGAAGTGTCTGTGAAGAAGCTTTTGCACCAGGAGCAGCTACAGCTTCATTATGGACCTTGGAGTATTCTTTGACAGGAACAAACCTATTGTCTTTAACTCTATTATTTGGGTTTCTGTATCAGCACTTTCTGCACAATCCTCAGATGGTCTGGCAATTACGGAAGACAGGGCACTGCAAATCATTGTAATGGTAAATACTGCAAGTTTCTCAGACTGCCTGAAAGACAGGCATGGGCTGAAGCATACGCAGAGGCTGCTTTGGGATAATGGCAGCATTTACAACGTCAGCTTCCAGCAAGTCAATTCCAGTAATCATAGAGTCACATAGAAAAGGGCTGTCACCTTCCTCCTTGGGAGGAAAGGAAATATCAAGAATAAAAATGCATGCCTTAGAGACTCCAAACACTAACAAGCTTCTCATGGGTTCAAGGAGCTAAACCATCCTGAACCACCACACCACCTCCCTGCCTGTCCCCCAAAAGGCCTTGTGCTGAGGTAGACATGAAGTTGCTGCTACATTACTATATAAACTGCAAATTACAAAAATTCCCAACACACGAAGATGGCTATCACAGTAAAAGGACCTACTAACAACAGCTGGACATGAACACACTCCTCCCTTGTAGGTACAAACCTTACAATATGGAGTACTGTGTCCAGCTCTGGAGCCCTCAGCACCAGAAGGACATGGAGCTGTTGGAGCGGGGCCAGAGGAGGCTACAAGAATGATCCGAGGGCTGGAGCCCCTCTGCTGTGAGGACAGGCTGGGAGAGTTGGGCTTGTTCAGCCTGGAGAAGAGAAGGCTGCGGGGAGACCTGATTGCGGCCTGTCAGTGCTTAAAGGGGGCCTGTAGGAAAGAGGGGGAGAATCTTTTCAGTAGGGTCAATGGTGATAGGACAAGGGGTAACAGTTTTAAACTGAAACAGGGTAGGTTTAGGCTGGACATAAGGAAGAAATTCTTTACAATGAGGGTGGTGAAACAGTGGAACAGGTTGCCCAGAGAGGTGGTGGAGGCCCCATCCCTGGAAACCTTCAAGCCCAGGTTGGACGGGGCTGTGAGCAACCTGATCTGGGTAATGGTGTCCCTGCTCACTGCAGGGGGTTGGACTAGATGGGCTCTGGGGGTCCCTTCCAACCCAAAACATTCTATGATTCTATGATTCTATGAATACTAGTGCTGCTCATCAGCAGTTTATACCCTGGTTTCCTGGAGAAATTGTGTCTGGTCACACTACCTGTCTTTCCCAGTAATTTTTGTTCCTGAAGGCCAACTTTATTCACGTTTCATAGAAGACTGGATCACTCATTTGAAAAAAACAAAAAAGTTTCTACACAGTAGAAACTGGTTCCCAGCACAGCAGGGATATTGTGAGTGAGTGATCTCATTCATTAAAAAAAAAAAAAAAAAAAAAAAAAAAGTATAAGGTAACCTCAAGTTTTCCAGGAAATCAGGTGATTCAGTTGTTAAAAAGCACAGACTGGGATGAGTTTCAGTCAAGATCATACTCACACAATGCAGAAACAGCCTATGGGAAAAATTACTTTATTTTGATGCTCAACATTTAATTAATCTTCTGTACAAATGATGCTAAAGACCAAGAAAATTAGAAATAACATCACAATACTGTTGAGAGGTTGCTGCTGACTTCAAATCAAACTAACTCATCTTCCATGTCTCAGCTTAGAAGAAACATGTTAGGTTGGAAGAGACCTTTAAGATCATCAAGTCCAACCATTAACCCAACACTGCCAAGTCACCACTGAACCATGTCCCTAAGCTCCACATCTACATGTCTTTTAAATCCCTCCAGGGATGGTGACTCAACCACTTCCCTGGGCAGCCTGTCCCTGTGCCTGACAGCCCTTTTGGTGAAGAAACGTTTCCTGATATCCAATCGAAACCTCCCCTGGCACAATTTGAGGCCATTTCCTCTTGTCCTATCACCTGTTACTTGGGAGAAGAGATGGACCTCCACCTCACTGCAACCTCCTTTCAGGTAGTCATAGAGAGCGAGAAGGTCTCTCAGCCTCCTCCAGGCTGAACACCCCCAGCTCCCTCAGCTGCTCCTCACAGCACTTGAGCTCTAGACCCTTCCCCAGCTCCGTTGCCCTTCTCTGGACATGCTCCAGCACCTCAATGTCCGTCTTGTAGCGAGGGGCCCAAAACTCAAAGTGCAGCTTTCTGCTATTAGCAGAAGTCTCCTCTAAACCCAGACTTTTCCTTGAAGTCCTGACTGCTTCAGCAAGACTAACAAAGGCAGGGATAATAGGCAGCATACATGTTTCTTGGTAGAATTTGCAAAATCCAAGTCTAGGAAATTAGCAAAGAATCCAAAAAAGACAGTGACGTTATAAATATCCCAAAGGTTGAAAAAGTCTCCATCAGAAGTTAGACTTCAACAGATACCAGAACCTCTGTCAATGAGGCTCCAATTCTCTAATTAGCAGGAAACTAAAATAAGTAAAACAAAGACTGGAAGAAAACTACAAGCAGGTCCACCATGGAGACCAGAAACAGGTCTCCTGAAAGGAAACTCAAACTAACACTGAATAATAATGAACACACATACATGTGTAATTAATAGAGGCAACTTCTTTGTTGCAGGCATGTTCTCCAGTAGCCTACAACAATTAGGATTGCATATTCCCAGAAATGAAGTCCCATGATTTTTCAAAGAAATGGTACATTTGCAAAAGAAGAAAAAGTTGCCATAAAAAAACCCCAAACCAAAACACCCTTTAAAAGCTTAAAAAACGTTAAGAGGGCAGTAAACCTAGCTTTAAGACGAGCAACCACCATGTAATGCTGCAACACAGCAGCGAGACTGTGGGTTACCTAAATTGCCACCACCCCCCCCCCCCCAAAAAAAAAAAAAAGGCAAGACAAAGAGGCAGAAATGGTGTTAGCTAACACAGATAAATCGGTTCACTAATGGATTTGATGCTGACTTAATCTTCTTACTTAGCAGTGCCCCGAAAAGCCTGCTGTTTTTGCCTTCCCTTACCTAAATGGAATTAACCTATTCTAGAAAATTAAGAACAATTTATCAGGCCACTGGAGGCAGACTGCTTGTTGGATCTGGATCTGTGTTATTCCATCCAAGAAACAAGAGAAGCTTTGTAATTTAAAAAAAACCTGAAAATGGGAGGATTGTTAAAGTGTCACATCTGGAGTCTCGCTGCTCTTTTCTCGCATGCTTTCCAGCTGCTCGACGCACTCCAGTACACAGGTTGTACCTTTAGTTTGGAAAAAGAGCGTTTGGCTCCTGCTACAACACAAATTTGTTCTTCAGTACTTCACAAATGTAACTTCCAGTGCATCAGCCAAGAAGAAATTTCTGAATGAACAAAACGGGAGCAGAGTATTTCACTGTGATTTCAATCTCTCTTACTTTCTTGATAAAACTGAAGTGGGATTTTTTCCAAGAAAGTTTTTACACAGAAACCTTCTTTTCTGGAGATGTCAAAACCACTATTTTATTCTTCTTCATAACACAGAAGAATTGTTTTTTGCAAAACTAATCTAGGAAATGGATGACTTCACTTTTCACCCACAAGGGTTTCTACTGTAAAACATTACTATCTTGAACGCATTTGAGGATGTGCAGTCCTGCCATTGCCCACTCCCTGGAAAGAAACATATAAACACCTGCACCTCAACATTTCAGAAGTCTCTTAGGAAAACCTAAGAGTAAGAACTGAAGGCCATATTTCCTTCCAGTATTAACTGGTCATATTCTGAAATAAAGCTTGAGAAAGAAAATTTGGCTTAAGAATTGGCTGGAGTGAGAATGCTCCATCAAGAAGGAAGACCTCTCAGGCAGAACTGCAGTTTGATGCACATTTCCTCGCAATCTTTGAGCTCTGCCTGCAGGAAATAGCATAAATTAACAGTTATCTGTAAAATCCTTAATGTTGATTTTTAACTTTTTTCATTCTTAGGAGATGAACTGGGGCAGGAGGAAACGCGTTCAAGAATAACAAGACAACAACATAAGGGTTTTAAGTGAGAAAAAGCCTGAGGAAAACCCTACTGCTAGGATGCACTACGCACCTACAGCAATACAACAGAGTGGATTTCCTACGCTCTTTCGTGGTACTCACAGATGCGACTGCAGAGGCTGGCGTCACAGATGAAAGCAATGGGAGCTGATGAGTAAAGCGTCCCCCCCTACCATACTGCCTTCTCGCTGCAGAGCCAGCAGGACAATTCCCTCTCTAACATGAGGTTGCATTCAATGAACAGAGAAAAATCAGGAGGAAGAGCAGGACGTGCAGGACGATGCTTAGAACTACTGTTCATTCATTTTTAATTCAGAAGCCACCCTCAAATTCATCCTGTCATGGATGTGACAGCAGGAGCACGGTGCTCCCACCCTCCTGGGATGGCTCCAGCTTGCAGAGCTGGAAGAAAGAAAACTATACCCTCTCACATTTCTCTCCCTGTTGTTTGCATATAGGACTGGGCTAAAGTAAGAGCAAAACCAGCAGGCAGGTTCTGAGTGAGGAAGGGAACAAAGACGGAGGGAACGCTGGGGAAGTCGAGCAGTCGGGGCACTGCACGCTCCCTCTAGGGACCCAAAGAGCGTTAATTCCTTCCCACTTCTGGCACTTTCAAGGAATAATGGAAGGCCCATGTCAGCAGCAGCCAAAGGCTCAGCCCTGCCCCTGCGGACATCAGGGCAAGGCAGAATGACACATCTGCATTTCACATTATCCATTTAAGCCAAGATTCACAGATTTTTTTCCCCCCTCAGACTGCCGTGTCATAGGAAACCAAAGCCAGTTCTCACTGCATCAGTGTGACCTCTGCAAGGAGAAGTAGGAGCTCTTAAAACATCGGTTACTTCATTTCCCCATAGGCAAAGCTGGAAATAAAAACACTCTGTTCACAACTCACAGCCCCCAGCCAGGGTAGCATGCTAGAGACTGCGTGGGGACAAGCCCTCCGAAAAGAAACACAAGTTTGGTCTTTTTTGGAAGTGTCAGGTCCAGCGCCTTTGGGCACACGATGAGAAAGGTGTTTTGTGCCTTATCTCACCACAGCACATCCTACAACAGGTTCATGGTGTTGTGTCCATATCACACACCCACTAGCTTCAGGCTACCAGAGTACCTTTTACCCGCATGCACTTACACATTCTCCTGCAATGTGCCGATGGTTTAAAAAGATGATATTGGGATTTAATGGGGTTGTTATCCGCGTGCAGGGTTTTGTTGTAAAGGAAAGCAAAGCTGACTTTTCTCTGCATTATGAAGAAAAGTGAAAACGCGTTGAGAAGATAACGGTTCTGCTGATGTTATTTAAAGTCCGGGGAAGGAAAGCTTTACTTCAGTGTGCATCAGAGCCTTCTGATCATTTACAGATTCCTTTCCGTTGGTGTGGCCTTCTGTTTACATCAATATTTGCAGCTGCTGCAAGTCACACAAACATTGAGAGGACACAAATTTAAAGGTTCAAAAAAAATGACATGCCTATAATTATGATTAATGTTCATTACAAAAGCATTCAAGAACTCTTCCAATCCCTAATACACAGCAAAATAGAATTCAGAATTTACCAATACTCTGGAGATGTATTTTGGAAACTTGAATGACATAATGTGAAATATATTTCATTTCCCACATAATACCCAAGACAAAACTAGATATTAGATAAAGTCCAGGTTAGAAGCCACAAATTTCTTAAGCTCCGTAGCTCATGGGGTATGTAGTCTATTAGATAATTATATAGATTTCAGCTCTGGTATATGATATCTTGTGAATGATTACCTGCCTACACTCATTTCCCAGACATACACAGTCACACAGGCTTTAATGGAGGATACCATGCCAACCTCATCTGGAAAAACCAAACACCACACATACTTTACCTTCACAAGAGATTGTTGAGGCACTGAAAGGATGTGGAAAATTGGAAATAGCATCCATGCTGAGAGCATAAATGAACCTTCTCCTAAAGAGAACAGAATTGGACTACTGCTTCTCACTAGGAAACACAGAAAAATTTTTGCAAACCTGAGTCCTATTACAAAACCCAGAAGTCTACATCCCACAGCCGAGGGAATCCTTCGTGTCCCTACCGTTCCTCTCTTCTCATTTCTATCCCAGTCCCTTGATGCTTTCTTCTGTTTTTCAGCAAAGGACAAGGAAAAACAAATACCGTCTCACCCGATAGTGCTGTAGGCAAACCCACCCGCTTGGTACTTCCCTTCTCAGTACTGACAAGTCTCAAGGGTAAATCCCCTCTTTCACCTTTTTTTCTTTGCTACTTGGGACATTCCCATCAGAGTTGCTCCTGGTGTACTAAAGCGAGTGTGAATGCTCTCACTGCTTCTGTGGTAACATCATCAGGAGCATCACTTTAAAAAATAGTTTTGAAGGATGTATTTACCAGGGGTTTGTAGGCAACATTGCAAGTTAAGAAGCTGTTTCTGGTGCTTTTCTGTTCTTCAAACTCTGTCTCATCCCATCCCAAGGCACGAACTTTCCTGGTTTAAAGTTTAAGGAGAATAAAGACCATCAAGCACCGTAAAAAATAAAAACTGCAGAAAGTACTTGCTCATAAAGTAACTTTAAATTTTCCCTCTTGATTGGGAATGTACTTTTATAGATCTACAATGAATGAATTCAAATAGTTATTTCCAGTATAATAAATAACAGGCTTCCCCAGAAATGACATAGAGTACTAAGGCAAGGCACTGAAATATACGGTGCCTTGGACAAGCTGTAGAAAGCTTACATTTTGATTGTTTTTCTTTTGCTTCAGTTCCCTGTGTTTTTAGCTGTCTATATAAATAATGTCTTGGACTTTCTGAGTGCCACTAGAAGCAAAAAATGTTAGAGAGCCAGGTAAATAAGATCAATATTTACCACACTGAATTACTCCACAGAGGTCTGTTAAGATAATGCTTTCTCATACCTCATGGAGACCAAAGGGTTGATGAACGCTCTCAGCATGAGAACAGCTGCATCAAAGCAGACCTGAGGGTCATCTGGTCCCGCGCCCCATTGCCAACAGCTGCCAGAAGGAGCTGCCTCGCAGAAAAGTTCAAGTAAATGCCTATTGGGCAACGGGGAAATAATGTGCCTTAAGGGATTGCTCCTCCCTGACACACAGCCAAGCACACCAGAGTCATAAGTAATATTAATAAAACACAGCAGCTTTTTGAATAAGAGAGTTCATTTTTAAACACTACAACAGTGAATCTGTAAGGAAAATCTTGCAAGACAGTTGACGCACAAAGCTTTCACTTCATAAGTTACCCAACAGGGGAAGAAGATATGCAATGATCTCCAAGAAAGCCATAACCGTGCTGTTGGGGTGAGAGCTGCACTGGGCACCAGGCTCCCACAGATGGCAACCGGTGGAAGAAGCCACCTGTAACTGAAGAGGACCTGGTTACTCAGATGAGATGCACTTCTTGTCTAAAGTAAAGCCTCCACAACTGATAGAATAATTAATCGTACAGGACATTATACAAGAGAAAAAAGTCACCTCTATGTTTGCTGCCAAATCTCAGCAGCTGCTCCTCCCACGGGTGAGCTCTGCATCCCCGAGGCACGGCTGCCTACCGGCCGAAGGAGCTGCCACTCTGCGGGCAGAGCTGGGGGCTGAATGCCCTGAGGCCCAGGTCCTCCTCCCAACGGTGCGGAGCTGTTGGGAACAGGTGTTTACAAAGGTACCGTCCTCTATCAAGTAAAGAAAACATTGCTGCACCAAAAGCCAAAATCTTCATGGGAAACATGCTGATATTTGGACAGAGTTTTCAGTAGCAAATGCCTAAATGAATTAGCTCAACAGGTGAACATGTTTCATCTTACTTAATCTCAATTTACCTGTATGCAAATATTCAATTTTAACTTAGATGCACATTTACATGTTTTCATGTTTCAGCAGTAACAAAGTGTTCTGACAAGCTGGAATCCACCTTCTTCAGTCTGCGGGGAATTTTGACTTTTTGTTCCAGTTCCAAACACCAAAACCTAAATCTGGACATGCCAATTCCCCACAGAAGAGAAATTAAGAGTCAAAGCCATCCTGTTCCTAAAACAACACACAAGGCCAAATTTGTAATCTTTCTTTGACTTTCTCCATTCAGCAGAGGGGGATAATCCCATACAATGGCACGTGTCCGATATGATTGCTATGGAGAAATTAGAGGCTTACATCTAGAGAAGTATAAATCCTGCATTACTAAGGTTTCTGGGTTGCAAGGGAGAGAAACATTGCCTCCTGGTAATTAAGAATGTAATTATTATTATTATTAATTCTGAAACACTTTAAATTACATGGTACATTTTCTTTAAATGGGCACTATCGTTAGTGCAAGCTGATTTGAACCAATGATTTATTCATGGCTTAATAACCCTGCTTGTTTCATATGCTCAGCACATTTTGCTCAGTATATTGTATTACTGGCTGGTTGCTATAAACAGTCCATTTAAATTTAGACAAAAGCTTTTGGAACCGTTCTGTTTAGAACAGATATGTGAATTAAAACACTAGCTACATTGATCAATAACTACTAGTTTCTTCTAAACTCTTAACATTTAATTGTGTGCTTAGGATGTCAAGAAAGTTCACAGATAATCTCTAGTTGAGCTTCACATTCAAACAAATCTTTCTACTTAGACCAATCCTAATATCCAGTCATTTGAAAATCAAGAGGAAGTCTGCCAGAAAGCACTGCCAAATTGTAAAATTTCTGCAAATAAATCAGAATCAGGCTTCCCCCTCCACTCTCTGAAGTAAAAAAGCCTGGCTTTACCAGCCTTGTTGCAAAGCAGATCTTAAACAAAACAAACATGGAAGAAAAGCAAAAGCATTTACAATTTGGGTAGATACACTTCTGACAAGAAATGATACCTTTTTAACCGCTTTGCAGTTACAACATACTTTTCTTACTGAAACGGCCCCAAAGCTTTGGCTTGAGGGTGTTGGATGCTGAGCGAAACCAGACTACATCATCGATGATGTACACAGCTGTAAAACCAGCTCCTCTTGGTTTCCTTCACATTTGAATTTTTAAAAGATATCCCCAGGAGCCAATTCCAGTTGTTTTGTTCTGCACAGTTACTACAGCCTAAGGGCCACATATTGTTCAGTCTCCTAATATTTCCATGTTACAGTTTCTTAACTGGTCATCATTTTCAGGATAACAGTTCTTATTTGGCTCTTTAGAGAAGTAAACATTCCTAAAAGAAGCATCATAGCCAAGTATGTGTAAAGTTGGCATGAGTAATACCTGCTCCCTATGACAGTCCTTTTATCTACTCAGAGCAGGAGATGAAGCCACGTGTAAGTTAAGAGGCATTGCCTGATTTACAACCTGCTCTGTGCAACACTGCAAGACAGTGGGTTGCATCTATGAGTTATACAAAATGCTACCCTCTAGTTATCTTGCTTTGCTAATTAGATGAGGAACAAAATTGTAGAGCACTGGGTTGCTAGAGTCAACAATTGCTCAGCTTTCCATAGTCTTTCCTGCTCCTTGTTCAGGGAAGTTTTCTGAATGGTAAGAAAAAGTAGAATCTACATCAAAAGTTGAATGAGATAAAGCCATGAGCTAGGATGATGTATTGGTATCCTACGGGTGCAATCATTTTTTTTCTTTAGCTATCACATTTCAAGAAAACATCTGGATATCAATTAGCATGCAAAAAGTCCGCCATTGAGCTCAAACATCTTGGTTGGCTGTGTCTGCCACCACAAGCCAGCTTTGAAGGTTCGTCTGCATTCTCTCAGAACAACATGCATTCCTGTTCGGTCCCTTTAGCCTTTAAGGAAGCTGTTCATACGAATCCCTGGGCTGCCAGAGTTTGATAAAACCTTTTTTTTTTTTTTTTTTTTTTTTAATAGAAGTTGCAACTTTTGGTAAGATGGCAAAGCACGTGAGTCACTCGTGTTGGTGTGTGAGTGCCCAGGATCTCGGCACGCAGGCTCCGTTCTGGCAGGCCAGGCCCTGCCCCTGCCCACAGCCTGAGCACACGGGGCAAGCAAACGGGCAGGGGAAGGACGCGGCAAAAGTCGCTCCTGTTCTACCTTTCCAGCCACGTAAACCTTCCCAGGCGCAGGGTTGCAAAACAGAGGTCCCAGAGCTGGACTGCAAATCGGACACACACCCCAGATCTCCCCTTTCCAGAACTGCCTAAAAAAGTTGTGTGGTTCTCAAATAAAACTCCACAAGATTAACTCCTTAAAGACAATTACTACTTTTGCTTAAATACTTGGGAAGTCTTGAACACAGGTTGTGGCTGGGATTTTTTTTTTTTCCCCCAAAACAGAGAGAGTTAGGTTTGTGTGTGTTTTGTAAATACATGAAGCGTTATCCCTGGTGCATCTGTTGAAACATTTAACTAGGCATTTTGTACAGAAATAAAGTAAACCTGATGATAGGATGGACACAAACACATCTGAGCTTCTTCTAGGTACCACAGCTCAAAATCTCCTTGTCTCAGACAGAGGAAGCAGCACGTAGTGGTATGTGCTGAAATGTATCTGTCCAGCAGCAGTCCCCTGGAAAGGATGCTCCTGTTACAGTCCTCAGCTCGTCACCGTGCTAAAGAAATCATATTTTCTGGGTTACTTTCCCAAGTGTGAAAGATAAGAATAAAAGTTGCCAGGCCCAGTTTGGTGGTAGGGATATCGACAGAGTTGGGGTTTATTCCCAGCTGCCCAGAAAGCCAGCACAAGAGCTTTCAAACCACTCTCACTCTCCACAACAGAAAATTGAACACTGTTTTTGACAAAGGCATAGCCACAAAGATCACAGGCGGAGCTATAAGAAAGAGGCTGTATTCAAGCAAAAGCTACTTTCATCTATTTTGCAACTGAATGACATTTCGGCTTCAGGCTGTCCTTTTACCAACTTTGCAGGGAATTTCCACTCCAGTTTCCCCTGTTGCTATTCCTGTGCCACTTCAAGGCCACTCCAGCAGATACCTCGACAGCTTTAAAGTCGGCACCTGTCAGAAGGACAAAAGGTGCCAAATCAGAAGTCTTTTATGCTGTATCTTTTTAGCATGATTGCAAAGTACCTGTCTTCCCACTCCAGCAGAGATGTTCAAGTACTTTGAGCTCTAGGATGGGAGGGAGGGAGGGAGGGAGCCATTCTCTCTCCTGAATCACCCTGTTCTCCCTGGCTCTGCTCCCCACCCAGGAACGCACAGCGCAGCAGGAGAACAGGAGGGGCACTCAATTCCCTCTATACGGACATCACACACATTGCGTGCATCGTCTTCTGTTCCCGATAGCCACGTGCCAAGCTCTGCAGTCCCCGTTGGTGTGGCAGCTCGTACAGCAGTGACGGACATCTCCTGGGACCAGCACCCACTCTAACAGCATTACTATTAGAATTATTAGAATTAAAACCGCAGTGCTCATGCTCAAGACCCACAGGAAACCATCTGTTCTTCTAATGCAAAGGGGAACACGTTTATGCCCTGCTAGCCGCATTGCAGCCAGGATGCCACAACAAATGCAGCTGCGCCACCAGTTACTTACGGTGTTCAATGGGCTGCCAATTTGAATCCCACCCAATTACTTTGAAGAGGAGTTGGCACACACAGAGAACCCCACTTTGAGGAAAGTCCAAGAGTTAAAACAGACCCATCAGAACAAAGAGAGCTGCTGGGTTTGCAAAGATAGAAGTGCAATGTACTGCCAGGCTCCCATCCACTCTGGCGTCCTTATCCTGCAGTCAGCAACCAAACACATTTGGATGCCCCGGACACAGCACCTTTCCCCCTGCCTTCCTGGTTTTCCCTGCTGAAAAAGCCACCAAAGCAGAATTCAAGAAGCAAGGGTGTGTGGAAGGACATGCACAAAATTAATGCTTTTGTGGGAAATGGCTTCTCTGCCTCTTCTTCTTTAAAAAAAAAAAAAAAAAAAAAAAAGTGCTTTTCTTGGGTGACACGGTGCAGAATAACCAGTCAGCATTCTATTTCAAAATGAACTTGTCTTAGATGTCCATGGCAGAAAGCTAAACCAAAAAGCCGCTCAGCAGTTCCTCTTCACTGACGTGCTGTATCCTTCCACCCCAGTTTGGGGGAGCGGGGGGGTACCACAGCTAAAGACAGCGTGTGGCTAAGGTTTGGCCCAACTACTCACCACCTTTGCGGTAAGGACCCTTACAACACGGGGGTATCACCCAAGTCCTACAGCCATATGGCAACAAGCACAGGACCGCAGTGCACAACAACTTTCCAGCACAAGCACCCTCCCCTTAATACCAAAACGACCTTCATGCCAGCCACCTCTCTGCCAACTTTATCTTCTGTGAGTACAAGCCATCAAAACCTCATGAGCAAACCTCACCAGCGAGATATATACACAGGTGCACGTCCATTATTAAACCATAGGGTAAAATCTGCTTGGATGGGCCTATTAGAAAGTTTTGTTGATTGCTGGGAACTGAAACTCATTTAAAAACAGGGGAAAGGAAAATAGAAATGTTAATTACAAACCAGGATCCCATTCCATGAAAAAAAGTGTAAAGAGTTTGATAATTTCTTTTCATTCCACCTGGGAGGAAAAGTGGGTAACTTTCCACATTTATTGCAAATAAGCAAAAGAATAACTTTCAAAGGTAAGAAAAAACTGTGAGAGACTGGTTCATCAAAGCAATGGGAAGAGGCCAGCAGCAGCAACTGGTTTTGCAAAGTTAACAATCAATCAGAAGAAATCCAGCCTCTTCGGGGAGAAATTTGTCTCAAAAAAAGAAATAACAAATGAGAGAACTGTATTCAAAATACCGCTAAGGAAGAACAGCTGCTGCCATGGGAAGGCTGAAACAGTCTAGCTCCTTTGTTGCTTGCCTACTGCTCTGTTTCCATATCTGTATAATTTATTCCAAAGTGAATTTATTTTTTTAAAGACTCCACAGAGAAGGCGGAGAAGGTTGTGTGTCTGTAAGGGACGCAATGCTGGTGTTCATCCAGTGGTTATTTCTTGCTCCCACACTAACCTCAAAGGCTTTGTCTAGCCTGGGATTTAGCAAGACTTTGAATGAATGGCATCCGATAGTACCTCCACACTGGGAAGTCTTCTCTCATTAGATAATTAGTCTATTGTCCTAATTAGGCAGAGCAAGCCGGTTCCACTCCCTCATTCCCTTGCACAGGAAGCCCTAGTTTTCCCACCTAGGTCTTCCCTCAAGTAATTCCCAGTTCCTCTGTCCTGACTTGCCTTTTAGAAGGACTTAGCTAGGTGGTGGTAGACGGCATCACCTCACCTTTCAATGCTAATTCAGACCAGGCCAGGCATGCTTTGTTCACTGCAGCTGTCCTCCTGAAAGCAGAGCCCTCTGAAGTCTCCAGTGAGGTCTGGGGTTGTTAACAATTAGCTGGCCAGCATCTGTCAGGAACAATGTAAGTACATGGCCCAACAAGTTCTCTGTTTTCCTGCAGGGATAAAGCTGGTCTATCTCTGAAGGACCAGAAGACCACGTATGCCTAGCTGTTCAGTCCACTCCTAACCTGGGCGAGAAGTGCCCTGAAAGAGGGCACCTTGCAACAGGCCGGGTTTGTTGAGCCCTTGAAACACAGGGTGTCAGCTGGCACGTGCAGAAAGGCACTGCTCTGCGCCCTGGGCGCCCAGATGCAGCACAGCAAGAAACCCAAGCAGATCACTTGCTGGAGGTGTGAGCTTGCGTCTCGTCCAGAACAGCTCAGAGCTGCGACTCCTCTTTGTCTAAGTGCTGCCCACGACAGCTCTCGGCAGGCAGGACTGCCTGTTTGCAGGCAGAGATCAGCTTGACAGCCTCCCACTAGACAAGTCCTTCCCTCTCCCACCACACGTGCCTTTTTCTGCAAGTCCTCACATCGCATTTCTGCCTTCCCTACAGAAACTCCCATGGACGAGCACAGGAGAGGCAGAGCTTGCAATCCATACGGCAACCTCCGATCATTTCAGCACCTAACAACTACACCCGCTTTTAAAGGGTTTTGTCAGCAAGCTTTCAACTTAGTCCAATTAGTTTTGCCTAATCAGTTTTGATTAGCAGAAAGACTGTTTAAGACGTAAGACCTAAGACACAAAGGCAGAGCTTGCTGCTGACTTAACACTCACATCTCAGCTATGGTAGAAAAGGTTTCTTTAATTTCTAGTCTTCCCTTGGAAAAGCCAAGACAATTTCTGACTTTGCAACATCTACTTCTGCATAAAAGGGAACAGTATACTTTATTCCAGTTTAATTTCTCCCTGCAAAGCAGAGCACTGAAACGTCCAGAGAACGTGCCAGTACTTTTGAGAGGACAGAAGGAAAACGGGCAGAACTAGTGATGGAAAGCAGAGGACAACTAACTTTCTAACTCATCTTCATCTTTGCTGCTGCTGTTTATTGAGATGCCGAGACCATACTGGCCATTTGTAAATAAGCTAATAGTGCAAACCTCAAGTGAGACATACATTTTCAGTCAGGTACTGCTGGTATAAGCATGCTCTGCCCTCCACCAGGAGTCAGAGAGTGAAGACGGGAGGGGAGAGTGAGAGAGGATGATGGAAAGTATGAGAGAAAAGCAGGAATATGTATTTTGCTAACTCCAGACTAGTCCAAATGCTACTGGAAGCCTTTTCCAGGGATATTTTATGTTGTCATGCCTTGCTTTTAAGTCTCTGTACCAGGAACTAGAAAGGGTGTTTACTATGCTTGAGATAAAGTTAATGCACCTTATGTCTATGATGTCCTCATGGCACCATTGGCCAGACTCTTCCTGAATTTCAGCTCTGAGCTCCTCCCTGACCACACAGAAAACCTACAGGCTTGGCATGGAGGTGTGTC
>KL258671.1:3428-26873 GCA_000699545.1 Podiceps cristatus | reverse complement strand
CCCCCGAGCCCCGCTGAGCGCAGAGAGCAGGACCCAAGCAGCGCCAGACACAGGCTTTTATTAATGCGAGTTTATCTCGAAGGGAGGCTTTGCTCTCACAGGCACTTTAGACTTTTAAATGCATATTGCAGGTCTCTTCCCCAAGGTGTAGGGTGATACTGGGTAAATGAAGTGACTTTAAAAGAGCAGTTTTATGTGGATTGCCCTGGGGAAAGCTCAGGGTGACCTCAGCTCCGAGATTTGTCTTGGTACAGTTATCCCACCATTATCCCACACCATCCTGTTTTGTGTACCACGAGTGACGCAGCTGCCTGGCATCTTCCTGTGAGGGTGGTGAAGCACTGGAAGAGGTTGCTCAGAGAAGCTGTGGCTGCCCCATCCCTGGAAGGGTTCAAGGCCAGGTTGGACGGGGCTCTGAGCAGCCTGGTCTGGTGGGAGGTGTCCCTGCCCATGGCAGGGGGGTGGAACTAGATGATCTTTAAGGTTCCTTCCCACCCAAAACATTCTATGATTCCTCACTCCATCTTCTGGTATGATGGTGACCAAATGTCACCTCCATTTAGGTGCTAGCACAAAGCCAGGAGTCTGCACTGTAATGTACTCCTGGAGTCCTCATCCATCTGCGCTTATGTACCTGCTTGGATGCAAGCCAGGATTTTCAGGGCAAACCCCACCGTTTTCTTACTTGGAGCCAATGGACTGCCACTGTGTCACGTGTTGCAGCAAATAATGAATATGAACCACTTTGGGGATGAGCTTTGGTATTACAGCAAAGGGCGGGAGCCAGCCAAGGACAAGGACTGCCAGCATTGCCCTGCAATCATGAGATGGTCCTGATTTTTCCAGGATACTGTGGGCAGCAATGCATGAGACTTCAACAAGGACTTCAATGAGAATAATGTTTTCCCAGAAAGACAGAGATAGTTCCTTTTCCAGTTCTGATCCCAATGTAAACCCCAAGGAAGAAACTTCCTTCACAAGCCTAAGTGGACAACTGATTTCAGAGTGGTGGGAATTACTTTGCCAGGACCTGTAACTTCCTCGTCACAGGAGCTGTTGTCAATGGAGTGTTAAACAGATTATTCCAGGAAGCAATGACTGGGATCCATGAGGTTTCTCCAGACAAATTTGCTTTTGTTTTTCATGTTCTCCCCAAAGTTAAGGTGCCATCATAACAAGGGATTTAGGCTGTACATCATGCATGCTTCTCAAATATTAAAATGAACACATATCAAACAAATTGTCAATCTGTTGTTTTTCACATTGCCTGTAACACTTTCTGGTTTTCCCATTTACCCCCAGATCCTGATGTAGCATCCTCAGAGCAGCATCCTCACCAGACATCATTCATCCATTTTTCCTGAAATCACAGATTGTTCTGTATCTCCTTTACAGCTGATCACACTTCTGATGGGCTGAGAGGAGATAAAAACTGCACACGTGTAATGCAGGCATGTGTGAGTAAATGGTGAAAAATAAGGAAATTAAACCAAACCAACCAACCAAGCAAGCCCAGATAATAACAGAGGGCACTCTACGCGTGACCCACAGCAAGGGCCGCTCGCCGCCCGGTGCCCCACGCCGGGCCCAGCCGCTCCGAGCAGCGATTCCCCCCTCCGCGCCCTCCCCCTCTAGGTAGGAGCAGGGCGGCCACACGGTATAGAACAGCCCCCTGGGCAGCAACTGGTGAAAATCAACCCAATCCCAGCCGGAACCAGGACAATACAGCTCTGAGGGGATCCAGCCTGATATGAAAAGTTAGCATTAAAAAAAGAGACTGTTTTTTCCTTGGCCTTTTGAGTAAAGATTCATTTCTGCCCCCTTGGAGACAGAGATGCGTGTGAAGGGAGACCCCCTTCAGAGCGCACACAAGTTACGATCCACCCTCCGTGACCCCCAGAGTTGCAGTGCGTCACTCTTCTGAGATGAGTTCCTTCTGTCCATTCTGCCCATTACCAACATCGGCACAGAGACGTTGTGCAGAGGAGAATTTAGAGATTTTGCCATCTCTGAGCTCATTGAAATAGGGGTGGCTAGGGGGGTTTATCCTAAACCAGGGGAAAAATAAGCATCATCATTGCCTTAAATACTGTAGTCAGAGCAATAAATGTTCAGCTTCTTATTTGCCTAGGTTTCTATACCTGGAGAGCTCTTAACAGGTGATATATAGGAATGCTACTTCATAGTGCCTTATAAATGTTCAGGAATAAAAGGAACAAGCATTGTATATCAGAGGACCTTGTGTCTGTGTCCTAGAAAGTGAATAAGAAGGCAGAGGAGCACAACAAAGTTCAGAGTGCAGTGAGAGAGGAGGGTAGAGAATTAGTAGGGAGCAACACTCGGAAAGCCAGGGACATGTGGAAAACGCTGCTGGGGTTGATGCAGTAGTCTATCAAGGGAACATTTTGGTACAGTGCTCCTACCGGGTACAATCCTGGGGAGTTCCTTCCTCCTGTTCATGCTCTGAAATGGTGGAGGCTGGGGGCTCTGGTGCACCAGTGGCACCCAGTCACAGTTATTATAAGCAATTGTTTCATTCCTCACCAGTCAGTGCTTGAAGACATTAAAAATTATCTTAAATCCTCTGCCCATGTGGAGCACCACACTACCGCAATGCTGAGTTCTGAGACAGTTCCAGGTCTGAACTGTGATGTTCTGCAAAGGTTGCACTGTCTTGGGTTGTTGTTAATTTTTGAATTGGCTAAGTTTACACTGTATTGCGGGGAAAAAAAAAAAAAAAGAAAAAAAATCTTATGTTTTGCACCATTTTACACAGACTTACACAGTGCTGAACGGTTATTGGAAATCACATTCTAGAAAGATTGTTTGACCTGTTGTTAAAGACTTTCCATGACGGAGATGTCACAGTGTCCCCAAGCAAAATTTGTAGAGTTTCACTCCCCTTACCATCTGCAAGGTTCTCCTAATGTCTCAGTCTTCCTTGCTGCAGTTAAATCCCTCTCCTTTCAGTCATATTAGTCACAGCCATGGGGACGGACTATTCCTTCCTGTTCTGCAGCAGGCTTTCATGCCTGTAAAAACTGTTCAACGTCTCCTTCAGCTGTGTACTTTCTAGCCCAGACATCCTTGTTTGTTCAGTTCATTCCCATACATTTGTTTTTCTGCTGATTCTCACTGCTTTCCTCTGATCTCTTTCTGTGTGGTCTGTATCTTCTTGGGAACAGTGCCCAAAGCTGAATGCAGGGATCCCACCTGGCCTTGTCCAAGGTGAACAGAACAAGATCTATCTGAGGTCTTATTCCTAGTTACACACCTGCCAAGGTCTTTGCTGTTTTGAAAGGGTGCAATATCACTGACACTGCTGACAGTGCCTGTTGGTCCTGCATCATACACAGCTTTGCTTAGCTGGTTACTCTCCATCACACAGTAGGGCAGCAGTTCATTTCTACCCGAACAAAATACTTTGCACTTATTCTTAAACTCAAGTTTGACCACCTTAATCCTGTTCCCTAGTATGCTGGAACCCCTCCAGTATCATTTCGCTGGATTAATTATGACACCCACTTCAACACTGAAGCCATTACTGGAAGCGTCAACTACTGGGCTCCCTGTTCCCAGCATGGTAGAATTACTGTGCCTTTCATTCTGTGTGTGTGCAGGTTAAATCCCCGAGTGCTCTCTGACACATCTGGCTGCCAGATCAGGGTCTTTCAAGCAAAAGTTGTTCCCAGTTTCTTCCTGATTTTCCTCCAGGACAGAGAGTAAGGGGAAGTAGGGTGGATGACTGCTTCTTCCAAGAAGTGTAAATGTGCATTTTGAATGTTGCGCATTTTCTGCAAATTTTCTGCAAATGTGCATTTTGCATTTATTTACTACATGAGGAAGTGCTGCATGACAGGTCAGTCTGCTGCCTTCTGAAGCTACCTCATTCTCTGTGCTGGCAATAAGGGGCTATGCTCTGATTAAATGTCTATAGTTAGACAGATAAATTTTACCATCATAGCTTGTATTTTTAAGGCTTGACTGTTTTTTTAAGTGCAAGAATTAGCACATCAACCAATACTTTCAAAATCCCTCTACAGGCAAATCTGTAGGATACTTTCTGGAAAAAAAAATGTAATTCTTGACTCTGGACTGGAGAAAGGGAAAGATGAGAAAGAAAAAGTCTACGGGAAATAATAGACTTTAGGGCTGGGGCCGTCTAGGTAGTGCCAGAGCTAAGTGCTCTAGCCCCTGCTCCCTCCAAAGACATTATTGGTAACATATCGTAGAGTATGTTTTTGCAGTGTAGAATTTGCCAGCATCATTGCCCACTAAATCCTAACCTTTCTCTTTGATAAGTAATATTTAGTTATAAGATGTAACAGTAGTTGTAAGTTGGTAGTTAGCAATGGATTGGATAGCTAATACATGTTGGCTGTGTATAAAGGCAAGAGAGAAAAAAATACCAATACTTTCTTGAAAGCTGAGCAAAAATAGAAGGTGGAGAGAGAGGAGAGACGGTATTAAACGTTGCCAGTATTTGCTTGCCAATTATCGTAGTTGCTTATTTAAAATAGGAAATGTTTTGTATACAATTTATCATATAGAGTACTGTTCTCTGTATCACAGAAACAAAATAGACATACCTGATTTACTTTGAAGTAATCACAGCAATCCTAGCATTAGAGATTTAGTTGTGTTACACAAACCATGCTGGAGTGAACATATGCAGTGTCACGTATATTTCTCTAGAACCATGAACTCTTTTGTACCAGCTCCCCTTACGGTCACCGAAGAAGGATGCTCAGCCCTAAAGGCCTCAGCTGCCTGTTGGGGCTGGCCAGCTCTGACTGAGTTTTAGACGTCTAAGTGGACTGCAGTGAATCCCACCTTACCTTTGTTATTTTGTGATGCATCACTGAAGTGGGGGGCAAGGAAAAGAATGTTGAAAACAGTGCTCATATTACCTATTTTATAACCAGTGGAAAATGTTATATCCACAGCAAACAGAACTGATAGATCAGTATAGACCTAATGTAATAAAGCAAAGAAAAATATTTTTTTCTAATAAAGAGCTTAGAAAATGTACAGTTATTTGTATTATGACTAACACAATGCAGGGTTATTGATCAGCAGTTAATCTATACTTACGGTATTTGAGGTTGGTAATTGCCCTGTATTGGCTGGACAACTCATTAAGTGCAACAGCACACTGAATTCAGAAATACTGCGAAGATAGAGCAAAGAAAGGTCAGGAGGGTGAAAACTAGCTATGGCTGGAGTATTAGAGCTCTGTTTCTTTAAATATGTTCCAGTATTAAAAGGTTGTTTGATGTTGATGGGAAATACACCTGAGATCTCAAAGGCATCTTGAATAATCAGAATAACCAGTCTAGCCAGTAACATCGTGGCCTTGCTACTCCCTGAACATGTGAGAAATTCAGGTGCAAACCCATGCTCATACTGACTCAGCTCAGAATCTGAAAAATTTTTAATCATTTATTGTCCTAACACAGGTACCTGCAAAAATCAGGAATCAGGATCCTGTGCAAAATGTCAGGGTGGAATCAGTGAGAACTACTCTCCAGATGCAGGGAGGTGTGAGTAGGGTGGGTATGTGTCTAGATGCGCCTGCCTACACTGTCTGGTGCCCACAGGCGTGTGCCCAGCCTGCCTGGCACATAGGTGGGAGGAATTCACCCTTCACGCTGTGCTGGGAGAGGCACCGCTCAGCAGTGGCCAACTGAGAGTTGCCGCTGGCGGCAGGAGCCTGTGCCGTCAGCACGGGGCACGCAGCCCTGGTCAGAGGCTGAGTGTGAGCAATATCTGTTTCCTCCTGCCAGCAAAAGGGGTCCTGCGCTCTGCATAGCTGAGCCTTGCTCAGTCCTTCCTGGCTGGAACATGAGACGGCGGAGGAGCTGGAGCCAGAGATGCAGGAAAGGTCTCTCTGCCACGCACACCAGTGGGTGAGAATAGGGGAGCAAAGAACGGCCTTGCCATAAGTGCTCATGGCTTTTCTGTGGCCTTGAGGGCTGCTGCTTTCTGCAGGTGCTCTTGGCTTCTCCCAAAAACTGTGGCGTCCTTTCAGCTCACGATCCTTGCTTGAGCGGAAAACAAATGAGCAGTTGCAGTTGTGCTCATCTCTCCCAGGGACGTGGCAGCTTGTCTCAGGGCAACAGGGACACTTCGGTAGATTCCCCTTGCTTTGCTCTGAGTTTGGCTTGTATAACTAGTGTTGAAATCATCTCCTCATCATATGAGGACATTTACTTCTATTCTAGATTAGTCTGCTTTCTTTTAAAGGTGCTAACTAGAAGGCCAAATGGCACAGTAGCTCGTGCATAATGGACAGCAAGTAACCAAGTTCCCATTACAGTTCTTTAATCCCCCCAATAACCTTTCTTCTTTATTTGTGGTGGCAGTGTGGCAGTCTTTTCCATACACAATGCAGCCTAATCCAACTTTATTGTGCAAGGTACATATATATATATTTTATTTCCTGTCATGTTTGTCTCTTCAGCTTTTGCAAAATGTTAAGTATTTCACACAGATTAACCCAAAGCTAGGAAACTGGTTAGGACTGTGGTTACTTTTGCAGCATATCCAGCCCTTTATACTGATGTATGCAAATCTACTCACATTACATTTTACAGATTTTACCAATATTTGACTTTTACACAGACTCTACTTTTTATGTGGATCTCATTTTTCAGTGCAATACACTATAGCATTGCCTTGTTTTTCTCCCAGAAGCTGTATCCCGATTTGATCTTGATCTATGGTCTGCCAGAGTCCTATAGCTTCTTCTAAATGTATTTCATGATGTTTGAACAGGGTTCTCATCTCCAAATTGGACTCCACAGATACTCTTATGCTGCATGCTTGAGTCAATTGTCCCAAATAAGCAGGAACAGCCTCTTCTGAGTTCTGTGAATTTCAAAGGTGGGATTCCCGTTATGAGTGCCATCTGGTGTTCGTCGGCTCACGCAGAGAGTAGCTTTATTCCTGGTCAAGGTTTTAGCATGATAGAATATACCTGGTTTATTTAGGCAAGATAGCAGATCCTACCTCTAAATGAAAAATTAGAATTGGTTACAAAAAGGTGGGAGAGCACATGGATTTTCAGTAGGTTGCTGAAATTTAGCTCGCTTCTCAGCCATCCCTTTGCAATTCCCCTGGTTGTTACCCAGCTACAAGGGGAGAGAATGAATTCTCTAATTTCTCTAACTTCAATCTGAATTAAAGGAAACGTTCAGCTTATTAAAGGACATTTCCTCTCCTTCTCTTTTTTCCCTGTTCTATTCAGTGAAAGAGCAAATTTTGTATTTTCATTTCCACATACTTATTTTTATATACACTCTTTACCTCACTCCAACACAGATCTGCAGGGATCCACCAAAGCATTCTCTTTGCAGCCGAGCATTGCCAGAAAGTGTCATCAGCTGCACCTTAAAATTTCTGTCTGCAAGAATCACCCTGGTCTCCAGGAACGGTGGCTGTGCTGCAAAGGGGACAGACACGTGTCATGACTTTGTTTACACCCTGGACTGAGTACCTTTGCCAGTCCTTGGCCATCTCTGCCCGCAGGGTCCTCACTCGGTCCTAATGAGCATCAGTGCCATACAGCTTCCAGCTTGCCTTTACCGGCCTGTCACAGGTGGGTGCTTGGTTTCTCCTCCAACTTAACGAGGCTGAAGACCCTTCCCTGCTGCCTTGCCCTTGCTGTGTTCCTTTAACTGCAGAGCTGGAATGCAAAGCATCTTTTCAAAAGAAGTACCTGGTTTTATGTAAGTACCCTGAACTGTGAAGCACTCCCAGTGGTTTTCACCAAAAGTTAAAGCGTGTTCTCATTTCACATTATGTGCCTTGCTTCTCCTTCCAGACCCTGAACTGAGCTTTCTGCTAAGTTAAGTAGTACTGCACTGTCAAAAGTTGTCTGTCCATTTAAATACTCTTTCCTGTGATTAAATTATTTTTCCTTCTTTTTGATGAAGAAAAAAGAATCTCTCCAATCTTTCCCGAATATCGGGACATTATTACACATCTCCTCACCTCCTGGACTTTCCCAGGAACCACTGAATGTGTGGACACAGGAACTGACTAAAAGGTCCCTCCCCTGTGCAATCTCCAGTACTGTCGGATGTGTGAAAATGAGGGACGTGGTCAGCCCAGATGACATCTAGGGTGAAGGACAGAGTTACAGAGGGCAGTCCTGGTCTCTAGTGGTTCTGCAGTTAGGAGATGCTGTTCTCTCCCCACTGGTGACAGAAGAGGCTCTCATGACTGTGCTGCTTGCTGTGGTTGTATCATCACCGTCAAGTAGCATCACTCCAGGGTCACTCTGTGCCTCAGTTTCTCATCATCATCACTGCATGGGTCTAAGTTTGCCCCATCCTCCTGTGACTGCCAAACCTGCACACCACCCTGGGGACAGCAGTATGGATAGACCACAGGGACAGTAGTGGGGATGAACTACTGGGGACAGTAGCGTGCATAAACCGAGGACAGATTTGGCCCCCTTTGCTCCCTGCTGTTCCTGACTGCTCCTGTAGGAAGTCTTGCCTGCAAGCATCTAACAGAACCCTGCAGATTGCCCCAAGCAATGCATTTTACGTAAGGAGTGCTGTGCTGTGGAAACTTCCTTCTGGTAGGCTGTAAGATCACCTTCAATTTATTTCAGGCACTTTGAACTGAAAAAATACCTGCAGCCCATGGTCAAGGGCAACAGGTGAAGCCCAAGAAGGGATGGGCCAAGGACAGTGCTGATGCAGCCAACTCGCCTGAGAGGATTTCCATCCTGAGAAGTGTGGCTGAAAAACCTGCCCTGTCCTGCCTGGGAGGGTGGGGGGGTGGGCAGAGGGATCATGCAAGCTGAGGTCTTCAGTGCTGTAAACATATCTTCGGGCATCACAGCTAATGGCCTGCAATTACCCAGACTGTAAATTGCACATACTGAAGACAATAATACTGTCTAGAGGTGATAAAATCATCAGGTTCTACTCAGTACTCCTAAAGCTCCAGAAATCATGTAAACCTCTAGGCAACATGTTCCACAGGGAGATTGCTCTCGGCTGAATGTGAGAGGTGGCCCCTTCCTCCTTCTGGGATCCCAGTGTTTCAGGATGTGTATGTCTATGCATTTGTGTTCCGTTTTCCTTAATATGCAACTATATGTCTGATCCTGTACTTGACTTAATGACTGCTTGAGATTTAATGTTATGTTTCTTCAATGTGTGTAGTTTAAGCAAACATTTTTTTTCTCCAACAGGAAAATCATTCACCTATATTCAGAATTTTTTCTTGCGTAAAGGGTAACTTAATTAAAATATTAAATTATTGGGAAGACATTCATTTTAGGTAGATGGTAACTAAATTTCATTCCATCCTAATATACTAATTCTAACTGGAGTCCTATTACTGATGGTTTTTTATTATATCAATGGTAGTGATCACCAACTCACACAAACTAGGTAACAGGGTCTCTAAAACAGACATAGCAAGGAAGTACATTCAAAGAAACTTTAAAAAGTAGATTCACTGTCCCTCATTCCTAAACACATATGTAAGCATGTAACTTTGTGTTCTCTGTAGTCCATTGAATTTAATCATTATTTATAGTATATGAAGTTATATCATTAAGCAGATGCATAATTCATTGCAATAGAAAGGCTATAGATTTTAAGAAAATTTTATGACCATCCTACCTGACCTTGTGCACATCCCCAAGCAGAGCACTACCTGCCAGTTATGTTCACGGAGCCCAAGAGCTTCCAACCAGCTGAAGTAGATCACAGTTCTGTTTAGATACTACGGTGTTTGGGTTTGCTTTAATTTTGCATACGTTATAAGTAAGTGGCACCTTACTGCTTGCAAGGGAAGGATGATTTTGACTAATTATTCTGCCTAAATCTATAGCCCCCGGTGATAATTTAACACATGGGGAATATATTTTAATGTCAGCACAGTGAACACACAGGATAAAGCTCTAAGTAGGGAACAAAAATTCTGTCAGGCCCACGTGCTCTCATAATCTGTTTTAATCTGAAACCAATAAACAATATTGATTAGCTGCCATGCATAATCATTCATACGTCTCTGATAGATGCTGCCCTGCCAACGAGAATGGATACAAGCTGCTCAACATGCTGTATGTATTTCTTGGTGAAAGACTCATAATCAAAAGACTTTGTCTGTATGCACAAGTGCAGAATTTTATGAAATTTAAGAATATATGCTACTTAAGGTTTTGAGGACCCAGGCAGAAATCCTTCAAGATGTGTCTCTGTCGTGGGGTTTAGAAAACTGGAGTCACTTTTGCAAATGACTTTAAGTCATGATAGCCTTATTTCTGGGGCAGCAAACAGCCAGTGCACTCTTTCTGAGTACATGATAAATACTTGACTTGGAGCATTTTTGTAAAAATGGTTCTTTTCCTTTGGTGTTCACATCACAAGAAAACATCATTTATTTGTAAAAATTAATTCAGTAACTCAGTATCTGTTGAGGCATTGTTTGGTTTCAGTAAGACTTTCTCCTCGTGTCAGGCTGTCCTCTTTACTGGTATGTTGAAGATTTATAATTCATTTGAACTCTAGACTAGATCATTTGACTGAAAATACCATATTTCACTTCAGATTTTTTTTTTCTCCCACAGTGATTGACAACTGTTGGAAGCAATAGGACTACTAATAGGCTTGTTCATGTACAGGTGGGTGGGTGATGCGCACTTCATTTTATTTCACATTGCTGGAATTGTTCTAACACTGAACAATGGCTGATTCTTGCAATATATGAGTGGGAAAGGCTCAGTATCACTTTTCTCAGTAGCTGAAATCACGATTGGACTTGGCTTTAGTTTTTAAGTAATAGAGTCATTGTCTTTAATATTGCTAATCAGTCTGTCTGGTGTTTTTGGTTTAGATTTTCTCCTGCGTGGGATGTGTGATCAGCCCAGTGTTCAGGTAAAGAGATTTCTTAGACTCTAAAAGTGACAGCTCTGAAGTGAGCTATTATTGAGTCAGAGTGTTAAAGGGATGGTAAAGGTATGGGGAAAAAAAAAAACAGAGAAGATGAAGGAAATTTCTCACAGAGAAACTAGATTAACTTTAGCATCCCTGTTCGCTAAAGAGAATTTGGAGGATGTGGAAACTTTATTTCTGGCCCAAGTGAACAACAAAACATCTTCACTATTAGACAGTACTCAGCTAAGAGTTCAATGCAACTCAAGATCCAAAGAGCAACGGTATCAGCAGGGATGTTCATCCTCTACTTACACCCCCCTTTGCACCTGCCAGCTGCAAGATGGATGCTGCAATGCCAGTTCCCAAAGAGATCTGTACAACTGCTTATCCATAAGCCTGATGTCTGTACCTACACAGGTCGCAGAAATTATAATAAACGAGAGTACACATAGTAAATACAGTTTTGGGGGGACAAGTCAAAATGGCTTTTGTAAAAGTAAGTTATGCTTCTCAAAACTGCTCGAGTAATGAAGAAAAGCTGATGAGTATAGGGATTGGGTGAAGATATTATTACTTGAACTCCCAAGAGACTTTTGACAAGGCCCTTTGCCAAAGACTCTTAAAGAGGTAAAAAATAAAGGTGCAGACTACCCAACATACTAAGTGATCTGGAAAGTACGTGAATATCAGGGTGATGACATCTGCTGATGAAACAAAGCTCTTCAGAGTATTAAAGACAGGGACTGACTGTGCAGAGTTGGAAAGACCTTAGTTAAAAAGTGGGAGGAGGAATACAATACAGATAGATGCAAAAAGTGAGCAAACAGGAAAAAATGCTGATGTTACCACTCAAGGCTTTGGAATTATATTAATTGGGACTGTTCTGTGGAAATGTCAGATCAGTGCTATGTAATGATTAAAAAAGCAAAGTAAATCTCAGGAATCATTAGGAAAGAAATTGAAAAGAGAACAGAAAATACCATTATGCTGCAGTTACAAATCTATGGTGTATCCACATCTTCAACACTGACTGTGGTTCTGGTCCCTGTCTCTCAAAAAGAATGTATCAGAGTTGGGAAAAGGTCAGAAAAATGCAACAGGCCATTGTTGGAGACAGGTGACTGGATTTGATGGACTTTGGTTACTCTGGCTGTTCTTGTGTTCAGAAATCCTTGTAAGTTGAACCTTTGCTCAGTGTCACAAACATCGTCCTTAGGAAGAGAGGTTAGCCTTCTTGGGGGAAAAATAATCAAGAAAGTAATAGTCTAGTGTGAAATCTCTAGGACTCTTCTAGGTCCCAATATTGGAAAAATACACCTCAAAAGAAAAAGCATCTCTAAAAAGAAGCTTGGCTTACAGAAGGTGGATCTTTATAAAAAATCAAACATGCAAAACTGAAAAGTGTTATTTCTTATGTTAGGATTCAGGACCTCAAGAGAGGATATTTGATGTCAAAGCGTTAGTGTTTCATGTGGAATATATGATGCTCTTGCTCCACAGATTCCTAACCGAGTGACACTCAGTTCTGTGTCAGATGGCATGAAACTGTACCAGTTATGACTGATAGAGGTATTTCTCCTCGATGGCTGGGAGGAGACTGGCCTGGTGATTATCTTCTTGGAGAAGTTCGGCATCTTTTTAGCCCTCACAGCATGCTTCAAAGCTGTTCATGACCCATATTCAGGATCTCTCAAGAAAGCTTGGGCTGGCATAACATAAGTAACATTCTGGTAGTCATGGGTGGATCTGAGTGAAAGGTCTCAAGGAAATCTTTCTTAGGATGTTTTCTTCAAGTTTGTAAAGATTTCAAGTTACACTAAGTGAATCTGAAGAAAGAATAATGGAAAGCCTGTAAATTCTATACTGTGATACCTCAACTTCCACAACTCTTGTATCACCATTCCACACTGAAACATTAGCTTTTTTTTTTTTCCCCCCCAGATCCCCTTAACCAGTCTATTCTTCCTCTTTTGAGGGAAGCATAACTCCACAAGTCATTACAATCATTCACCATGTGCATGATCGGGAACATCTCAGTACTTGGAACATGCTGTGAGCTTCAGCGCTGACACATTGAATTCTGGTACACGACACCTGACTTCAGCATTTGAAGACTGAATGTTGAAGAGAAAACCTGAATGGTCTGGAGGAATAAATGAAAAAGGAGTTCTGCGCTTTTCAGACAGAGGTCATGATTTACAAATCTGGCAGCAATTATGTTTACAGAAGGAACCCAGACAGAATTGTTTTATATCTTGGCTACTCTACTAATAAAGACTCCCTTTTAAATATCAAAAACATTCAGCTGTTAGAGAGGAAGGGAAAATACTCTTGAGGAGAGCTTTGTCCCAAGCACAGGGGCATCACTTACATGCTCAGATGTTTCGGTTTTGGCCTCTCACTCTTCAGGATCGATTTATGCAGTTTACAGAATATTAGTTCAGAAAGGAGATGCGAATAAAAGATAATAAGGGACAATTTAGTCATCTGCAAGATGAAAATGAAAAACACCTAAATTCCTACCATTTGTATTGCCATACACCAGAATCATGTCTGGATGATTATGTTAATGTTTTGCTTGAACAATGTCATTGATGTGATGTTATGGAGAATCTACCTTAAAAGAGTACCTCGCCTACTGTATAAGCTGAAGTTTTTAACAAGTTAATATTTCTTCAGTGTTGGACTTCAGTGTTTTCTAGAATGAAAAGTTCTACTTCAGCAAAAATGTAAGCATCTTTCTTCATCATCCCAGAAAGATTGCACTGGAAAGCGAAAAGTGAAATCAGAGCAGAGGATGACTCAGTATAACCATTCAGCAGAGCTCACTCTCCAGAGCTCAGCAAATAAGTCATTAAATTTCACTGAAACACCACTGGCTTTAGATGAAAGGACATTATTAGGGCTGAAGATTTCACTGTCAGTCCTTCTGTCTGTTATAACTTTGGCAACGATCCTTGCAAATATTTTTGTTGTTATTACAATCTTTCTGACTAGAAAGCTCCACACACCTGCAAATTACCTCATTGGCTCCTTGGCAGTGACTGATCTTTTAGTGTCTGTCCTAGTAATGCCCATCAGTATTGCTTACACTGTCACCCACACGTGGGCATTTGGCCAAGTGTTGTGTGATATCTGGTTATCATCAGACATCACGTGCTGCACAGCCTCAATCCTACACCTCTGTGTTATTGCGCTGGACAGATACTGGGCTATCACAGATGCTTTGGAATATGCCAAACGCCGGACTGCTGGCCGAGCAGCACTCATGGTTGCCGTGGTCTGGATGATCTCTATTAGTATTTCTGTGCCACCATTTTTCTGGAGACAAGTGAAAGCTCATGAAGAAATTGCAAAGTGTACTGTGAACACAGATCAAATTTCCTACACAATTTATTCCACTTGTGGAGCTTTCTACATCCCAACTGTGCTCCTCCTGATATTGTATGGAAGAATTTATGTAGCAGCTCGATCCAGGATTCTGAAGCCACCTTCATTATATGGGAAACGTTTTACTACTGCACACCTGATTACTGGCTCTGCTGGGTCTTCCCTCTGCTCTATTAATGCAAGCCTTCACGAAGGGCATTCCCATTCAGGTGGATCCCCAATATTTAACAATCATGTTAAAATAAAACTTGCAGATAGTGTCCTGGAAAGGAAAAGAATTTCTGCTGCAAGAGAAAGGAAAGCCACCAAAACTTTAGGCATTATTCTGGGAGCTTTCATTTTCTGCTGGCTGCCTTTTTTTGTCATGTCCTTAGTCCTACCAATCTGCCAAGATGCTTGTTGGTTTCATCCCATCCTACTGGACTTTTTTACATGGTTAGGTTACTTAAACTCATTGATCAATCCAGTCATTTATACAGCTTTTAATGAAGAATTTAAACAGGCTTTCCAAAAACTAATACATTTTAAAAAATGTTCATCTTGAGCCTCTCCTGTTGTGTTACTGACCCTTGTGCAATCTTGCAGACTACCAGGAAACTTTCTGTGCTTTTATTCCTAAGGTACAGAGTGGTAACTATCATTTCTGCTGCTACCCTGTGCGTGCATGTAACTCGGAACTTCTTGCCAATTTGGTATTCTGTCTGGAATTCTGTATCCCATAACAGAACTTGTCTGTGGTCTCTGCAGTGATCGTTTGTTTATGTAAGATCAACACATGAAGTAAGCTTTGTAACAAGTGAAGGAGTGCAAACCAGAGAGCTGAGTTTGTACAATGAGATAATGCGCTATCCGTTTCTGTCATGCCTTTGTTTACCTGATGGGAGGAAAAAGCATGCGTATTTGCAGGACATCAGTATTTCTTCTGTATATTATTACCAATTTATGTAGGCTGAGAAAGTTCCTGGAGAACAAGATCTAATGTCTGCATTTTCTATGGCATATATCCTATCCATTTGAAATTTATAAAACCTGTAAATTTTTCAGAAGTTGTGTGCCACAGCCTGACTGTAAACAGCAGGGCGTAAAAGGCATAGCACATATGTAAGTTCTGTGGATATTTCACAAATACTGCATTTGAAGACATGCTTTTGGTGAACTGTAGGAAGAAGACAATTTATCTGAAATAATTTTTACACATTTTATCATGAATAGACTAGCCAGTGCAGGAATACAACAAAATAAATAGCATGAAAATTATTGAAAAGTACCTCGATCTCATATTTTTGTTATTTAATTTTTTGCATTCACAAGCTGAAACAGGAAAATATGTTTAATTCCAGTGTAGAATGACTGGGACCTCAAAAAAGAGCCACTCCATGGTGACAAGAAATAGGGAATTAGAGAGGAGAGAATGAAGTGACATACCAAGGAAAATTTTCTTAGTAATTAAAGTTGTTGTAGTGGACGTGACATCACTGTCTCTGGAAGTCTTTAAGAACTGGTCAAAAAAACATCTGCCAGAGATCACAATGTCACGACCCTCCTCTGGGGCTGTGGAGAATGGAGCAGGTCTCCTCTAATCTGCAGTTCTCCGTCTCTGGGATTATTTCCCCCATTTGGCAGGTGGGAAGCTGGCACATGAAAGCCTCTCCTTTGATTTGCTGCACAGTCCTGCAGCTTCTTCCTGTTGCTGATGCCTCTGCTGAGGACTGGACCGTAACGTAATGCCCCAGGACCAGCCACATGCTGCAGAATCAGGCAGAGCAGTTGTGTAGGTCGCAGAATTGTAGTACTCCCTCTCGCAGCACACACTGAGGGCGGTTAAGGCTGCCCTGTTTAGGACACAGCTCCTCTCCCCTCCCAGAAGTGAGCTGGTCTATCTTATTTCAGTGGTGGCACTACATGGCCATGTCCACACAGTCTGCTTCCAGAGTGTGTCCAGAGTGCCCACTGGCAGTGGTGGTTCTCTCACCTGTGCTCGTTTCAAAACTGCACGACATGGCGACATGTGAGCTGACACAGCCCACAGCCATATTGGGGAAGGCATGAACCATTAACTAGTAGACAACTGAGTTCTTACACCTCAGGCAAGGCCCTGGCACTATTTAATTTGCTGTTTACAGACATAACCTGTGTGAAGCAGGTAGTGTACAGCTTGGAGCTGCAGGCTCCCTTCTGGGCTGCCATCCCTGTGTTCAGGCTACTCACAGCTTCTACCGTTGTGGGACAGATAGTATGGCACCGCCAGTCTAGTGTTAGTCTGGTGGTAGCTGAAATATGTAGGCATCACAAAAGGTTGGTATAACCACCTCTGCTAGAATAATGGGATATACAGTTTCATATCGGTCCTGTAGCAGGAGACCTATGTGACTACATGAATTTGAAGAGATACAACTCCAGGATCCTGCAGGGTTTTGTCACTCAAAAAAACATTTGTGGAGACTGGGGGAAGGTCTCCTAGCTTAAAATAGGACATTGCATGTTCCAGAACATTGGCATTAGAAGATGCCAATACAGACAAACATCCAGTTCCTCCCCAGAGGAACATAGTCTGTGTCATCTTAGAATAATCTTTTTCATCATGGGTCTGGGTAATACAGGTCTTCCTGGACAGTAGTATCCCACATCAAGGTTACAGTCAGCCATGCAGCTCATGTGTTTAAAGAGCCAATGTTTAAATATAGGCTTTATGTCCCTGGGTCCACATCACTGGAGCTCTTTGCACCCTCTACCAGCTGTACAAGGATTTGGAGGAGCCTTTCTGTTTGACGCAGCAAGACAAGACTGCTTTTAAAATGACTCAGCAGCACTTCCAGCAGTGGCTGCCCCCCAGAACAAAGAACACCCTGGGAAGTTTCTTGCAGCCATATAGCATAAGCACTAGTATGAGAGTGCCCGTGATGACATCCCCTCCTTCCCTCAGGAATCCTTTCCCATCCCCTATGCTTTCTGGACCCTTTTGTCTACTATATTCATCTGGCACAGCCCTGTAACCTGAGGGGCCCAGGGTACAGGGGGAGTGTCACACAGCTTTAACTGCACAAACATACCCGTTTTACAGCTTGAAAACAAAAAATACCCAACTAGGGCAAGTGGATAAAGGAGAAACCAAGTAAATGATAGTCAACGTGACAGTCGGAACACAGAACAAAGGTCTGGGTTCCTCAGGGACTTGAATGAGAGAATCGAAAATGGTTTCTCTGCCTTGCCTCTAGCAGCCTGGCCAGCTTAGTGCTGGTGCCTCCTCCTTTGTGCCAGCCTCTGCTGACAGCTATAGGCTGGCCTTCCCACCATATGGCTTCATGCTGCCTGAGGCGGGGCTTGCCTTCAACCAGGTCCCTTATGAACTACAGATTCCCTTCCTACCTCGTATTTCAGGACATCACGCTAGCAGTGATCAACCTGGATCAACTATGCTTTTGTCCTTGCACACTCTTGAAGATTTCCAATAATGATCAGAATGGCAAAATACAGCATAGGAAGATGATCCACTCACTACTCTTCTTGGGCTTTTATAAGATACTGTTTATAAGATACTGTTAATTCAAGAGCAAACCAACTAGGCCCTTTCTTTGATTTTATTATAGGATAATTTAAAAAGGCATATGGTCTAATATTACACCATTCTTCATGCTGGTAAATATTTATATAGTGCTTCAGGAACTCATATTGGAAAAAATAGTGATATGGAACTAGCACAGGAAAACACTAGCTAAGGATCATAAATGAAAGATAAATAACACCCCATAGCCTCTGAGTTGAAAGGAGGAAGCTATCACATCAGAGATCAATGTCTGTATTTACTATGTCATTAAGGCTCTGTGGATCACAGTCAAGAGGACACAAATGCATTTCACAGAGGTACCTGAGCGCTGCATGACTTCTAAGTGCCTCTCCACTCAAGCTCTTGAAATACTAAGCACACAGGTAAGTTAAAAAGTGGTTTTTTTATTTGTATAGAAGCACATATTGTGGTTGTCCCAACAGATAATTACTTCAATGACAATGTGGAATTTTGAAGAAGAAATAGCTGAATAAAAGACAAAGCATGTGTGTTTACTACAGCACCCTGCAATAAAATTTCAGTGCAGGTTATTCTTACCACTGGGGAAGAGGACAAGTGTCAGCAACGAGGAGTCAGTCACCATCACTGAAGGCTGGCAAGACAACAAAAGTGGAAGCTGATCAGTCCTCCTAGGACAAGCCTGAATCTCGCAATGTGAAGGAAAGATGGTCATGCAAAGTGTGTGAGTTGAAGAAATACTGCCATGCTTACCAATCCAAAGATGGTTCCTTGTGAGTGAGGTAGGGATGAACAAATGTTGTATGTGTAAGACTACTCCCTCTTCAGTAAATCTTAAGAGCCCTTGAAGGAATGTCAGGAGGGATGGCTATAGTTACGGTTCCCATGCAATTTCCATTATGACAATCCAGCTACAGGTACTCAGTAGCTCTTACCACTCAAGAGATGAGGAATTCCCAACAGCTTCAGCAAAACTAATTTAACTTTTCTGAATTACGTTTTAATACAGCCAAGATACTTTTGTTGAAAATGCCAATGACCAGGCACATATTCCATACAGGTGTTGTCAACAGATTTTGCATTTCATCATCAGTGAAACAGAAGGAAGAAATGTAGGTTAGTAGGTAGTGAAGTTAAGAGCCCACTCAGCCAGATTTCCTCTAAGCTGCCTTGTTCACATATACACCACCTCCAGCTTCTGGTGGCAACAGTCACATTTTCACAGCAGTTTTGTTGCCAGCATCTGTTACTGAGAGGGAGGCCCTGTTCCCTAGCCTGCCAAGGTCCCTCTGAGTAGCAGCCCTGCCCTACAGCATAGCAACAGTTCTTCCCAATTTGGTATTGTCAGCAAACTTGCTGAGTGTGCAAGACAGCTCATTGTCCAGGCCATTAATAAAGACATTAAGCACTATCGACCTATCCCTGAAGGATGCCCCTAGTAACTAGTTGCCAGTTGGATTTCATATTGTTGCTATGACCCCTTCAGCCAGTTTTTCATTCACTTCACACTCCACTTATCCAGTCCAAATCTCACCAACTTGCCTACAAGTAGACTGTGGGAGACCATGTCAAAGGCCTTGATAAAGTCAATGCTCCAATCAGTCAATACAACACCCAGTGCCCTCTTGTCCACACAGGCTGTTGGGCCTATTGTAGAAGGTAATTAGGTTTGTCAGGCGTAACTGGCCCTTGGTAAATACCTGCTGGCTGCTCCCAGCCACCTTCTTATGCTTCATGTGCTTGGATATAGCTTCCAGGAGAATGTGCTGTCCAGTCTTCCCAGGGACTGAGTTAAGGCTGACCAGCTCATAGTTGCCTAGATCCTCCTTCTTGCCATTCTTGACGACCAGTATGACGTTTGTCTTTTTTCAGTCATCAGGAACTTTTCCCAATCACCATGACCTTTCAAAGACAGAAAGCAATCTTGAAATTACATTGGCAAGCATCCTTGGCATCCTCGGCATCCTCAAATGCATCCCTTCTGGTTTCATGTGTAGGTCCAATTCAGCCTATATATTTAAGACGTCTGCTCCAGGAAGGGGTGAAACACCTCCTAAACTCAACTGACTTTAATGACAATATTTGCACTACCTAGGAAAGAAGACTGAAATGAGACTTGTATGGAAGAATCTGTAGTGGAGATATCTAATGAATTCAGACAAACGCCACTCTCAGTGTGTGCAAATCCTGTTTATTATTCCCAGCAACTGCCACTCCCAGTCCCGGCGTTCTCCACATATACCAGGTTCTGGCTCCTTATGAAGCTCATGAAGACAGATATGAAGATCCTCTGAGGAGCACACGACGTGGTCTCACTGTAATGCCGTAGCATATGCTTTTTGACCAAGAAGAAGATGGCAGTAGTATGAACTGAGTAAGACACTGACTTGCATTTGATGTTGTTGCTTGCTTCTCAGTGCCTTTGTTACTGTATCTTGATATGGCTGCAGGCTCCTAGGGGAGCTAGCAGTGGTATCTTGCTGATCCTAGGAACAAGAAACAGTTACACACACACACACAAAACCTCCAAACCCAGCAAAACTTATGTTGGTTGCCATATAGAATGCTAATAATGATGTCAGACTAGCAAACATGCATCTATTTCTTTCTTCCGGCTTACTGTGTTTAATAATATTCCTAAACTCTGTGTGCCACCTAGCAGAGCTGAGGGCTCTGTCAGCAGCTTTTAGAAACTGATTCAATAAATATCAGGATATTACCATGACTCTGATGTTATAAATACTTAAAGCCTGAATACCTGGAATCAGGTAATAACAAGAGAATCTCCACTTCCATTTAAAAAAAGCCCAACCAAACCAAACCAACAAAAAACACAAAAACCCCCCCCCAAAACCTAGTCTTACTTTGCAGAGAGAAGCAAATTTTGATTTAATGGATACTACTGGCTCAGAAAACAGTGGGCTGATTCAACTCACTAAAGTGGCAGAAAAGTATTCACTCTGCATTAATTTTCTGCCAGTTTAATGAACCGAACAAATGCCAGAACGGGTGTAACAGCAATAGCACAGACTCACAACTAGTTTCAGGAGGAGGGAAGTAGAACTGCATGTATCATCATCAGCAAGCTGTTAGATCAACTTAGACACCTCATTTAAATTCACCACAGAAACAGAGCAAGTACAGAATAGCAGGAATACGTGAAGAGTCAGTTCAGGGACTTCATGAACTGAGAAATCTGTTCTCTGTGAGCTTGTCTAATCCCTTTTCAACCTCATGCCTCTGGTGTTTGTGGCATCCTGTGGCGACCCACTTCGCACGTTATCAAGCTGTGCATAAACTGCATGAGCTGCTTTTGTTTGCTTAAACCTACTACACCCATATTGCTCCTCTGTTGTCAGACATGCTGACAGCTTCTGTTGCTTCCCCATATTATTCATGATTTTATGGGTATTTGTCATCTCCCTTCCCCCCATCATCTCTGGTCACATCTGCCCATATTACTTATACTCTGTGACCTTGGAACTAAACCACCTTTCTAACAGGTACCATGAGGCTGCCACTCCACAGTGACAGTCTTCCAGGTAAGAAAGAGATTGCTGCTTTCCTCCCAGCTTGAACCTACCCTGCTATCTGCCCACAAGTGGAGTGGCGTTCTCCAGCCCACCTGAAGCAAGTGCACACCACCAGCAGTGTAATCTCTGGCATGCCTCCACCTCCACTCCCCTCTGTCTCTGCCCCCTCTTCCTGGTCCAGCCCCTGTGTAGTTTTCCCCCTCCTGGTCCCCTTTAGTCTCCAGGGTGAGTTAGGCTCCCCTACTTTACTCCCATCTTCCCTGCCAATTGTATACCTTCTGTTCAGCACCTCCACGGTCCAGCCAAGAGCTAGATCTGACTCCTCACCTTGTTGTATCTCCAATCCCACTTCTCCCTTCGTCATTTTTTTCTGGTGCTTCCATTGACTCCACTAAGTCCCCAGGGCAAAAAACAAAATAATTGCTCCTTCCCATCAGAGCAGACAGAGCTTCCTTATTTGTCCTCTTTTCCTCTAGGTCATGTATCACATTTTCTTTCCCAGGACAGAACCTTCTAATTGTCTAACCCCACAACACTAAGCGTTTTCCTCTGAGATACCTGACTAGGCAGGTGCAGCCGTGTTGCCGTAGCCGCTGCAACACCAGCTGTGGCCATGCCACGTCTGCACCACCCACAGCAGGCAGGGTGTCTTCCACGTGGATCCAGCGCTCTGACATTTGTCATACCCTGTTTTTCCATTCACTGTCTCTTCCTTGCACTGGAATCTTCACCCAGCAGTTGTTCCACATGCCACCTCGGTGAAGAGGTTTTTCTCTCCCTTTATTTCTCCTCAGCTCAGTTTGTTCCCCCACACCTCCCTTGTCTGCCTCCCATCACTCATGCTGTGTGGTAAGGACTTTACCCTCTGCCTTGTGCTTTCCTTCCAGCAGCAATTCATTGTCCAAATGCTGCTGACATCTTGACGCACAGGAGGCTGAGGAGTGTCCTTCACAGTCCATAATGAGCCTTTTGCTCTTGATTGAGTGACTGTATGATGAGGACTTGCCAAGGCCTGAAGTATGGTCAGAATGGCTGTCTCTTGGCTTGGAAGGATGGCTTTCCAAAACTCAGAGCAGGGTGCCAGTACCACTGGTAGCAACCTGTCTTCCCCAGATGTCCCCTCAATGGCTGCTAAGAAGGCCACCTGCATGCCAGGAAAGGGCCTGCACAGACTGCTACAGCCAGCAGACACTGCTAATGACAAAGACCAGGTGGGATCCACACAGGTGGTATGGAGGATACACCAAGGAGAGGGCCTGCCTTGGGGAGACACGTTCCCTCTTCTGTCCCTTCTTGTCTCATCCTCTCCTGAATGTTGTCCCCTGGAGCCCCTGAGTCCATCTCAGTGCCCAAACCTCCATTTTTGTAATGATGGGGGCTGAACAATGAACAAGGATGGTGAATGCATAGTGAGACCTGTGACTCCCTTCTGCCCTGGGACAAGGCTTCCTCCACAGCATATAAGAGTGAAGCTGTGAGGAGGCCTCTGTCCTCATCTTCCTCGAGGCCATTATGCAGGAGGTTTCAAAATCCTTGGTCAGTGCTGGAACTGGATTCACCTCTGGATGCCAGGGAGGACTCCTCTTCAAGAGTTGTGACTTGGCTGCCAATTCCAAAGTGTGACCTCTGCCAACCAGGGGAACTTTCAGTAGTGCAATCAGGGCCTGAGAGCAGAGCTCTGGGCCTTTAGGATGCCCCTGAATGGCGAAGCCTTTTGGTGAGCATCCAGTACATATCAGCTGAGCTTGCCAATGGTTAAGGATGCCAACCAAGCCCTGCTGCTGGTCGTGCTCATTACATACAGCCTTCTACATCTGGTACACACTATGGTGGTGCTGAGCCTGGTGGCATAGACAGGCCTTTTACCTAGCCCCTGTCCTAGCCTGGATCCCCCAGATGCCCCACGACCAGCCAAAAGCCAACATGTGGCATGCTGTCTCGCAGCAGCAGGCACACAGCTTTCACAATGCCTTCCTTGCCCTTGGAGAGCAGTTCAGTTTGCTGAACAGTTTTCCTGATCACAAGGGTGTACTGCAGAATGTCAAAACCCAGCATCACTAAACACCTCAGGGTCTGAGGCGATTCTTTGTATGTC
>KL258670.1:466-18457 GCA_000699545.1 Podiceps cristatus | reverse complement strand
GGGTTTTTTTGTTTCAGAAGGAAGAAAAAATTAAAAGCAGCAAATCAGATATTAATAGTATTTTTTTTAATCTTCCACTGAGTGCTGATCATTATTTGAGCTATGGAATTTCATTAGATGGATCCTTGGCTCATTCTAAACAGTAGTTCCTCTTTTGCCAGGAAGCTGAAGGATGGTGCTTTCTGAGAAAACACTGAGCAACTTTTCTGGAAGCTGACTGACACTTGATTGTGTCTATTCCACACGTATTATTTGAATATCATATATATATATTAAAAAAATAATTTCAATGTGACATCCAAAACATAAAGATCCATCTGAATGCACGCAGTTTAACCTATATAAGCACATACTTTTTTCCAGAATGCTCCTCTTCATTTGAAAATACATTTTTGAATGATGACACAATAAAAAGATATTATAATGCAGCAGTAGTTAATAGGCAGCTCTTGTGTTCTGTGTACTTAGGTATACAATTACAAATTCAGTTATGACCTGTTACCCAAATTATTCATTCAAAATAGCAATAATAGCCTCTGACATGTATTACAGGCATGACTGCTAGCTAGCTCCATGGCAGTTGCTTAACATCTCTGATTAATAGACGTGTTTTCAGTTACTTACAACTATGTCTAATTTTAATCACCACATTGAAGTTCCACAGACTTGGCAGGTTTTCTGCCTCAAAGGGACAGAGAAGTTTTTAAATTTTATCCAAAAAATTTGGAAAATCACTTGGAATGTACTTTGGAGACACAGGTACAGTTAAAAACAAAATAATGAGAAACCCATCTATTTAATCTTCTAGTTCTCCTATAACAATTTCTCTCCTTTAATATGAGGGTAATTCCATCTCTCAATGACACTGAAAATTCTCTGAAAAAAGACTGAGTTACTCTAATCACAAAACCCAAGAAAATTACTGACACTATCTTCAGAGCAATTTAAGCAAACAAACAAAAAAATCAAAAATAAGATAAAATTCCCACAGAATTAAAGGACAAGAACAACAACAAAACCATCACCTTCCTGCAGCCTTTACACACTTAAGAAAGCTACCACATAACTACAGACTGGCCCAGTTATAGTTTGCATATTAACCTTCATTTGGGCATTTTTCAACATTTCTGGTGGACAATGGGAGATGTAAATGATATACACACAGTGTCTGAAACTGGCATGATTTCAGCCCAGTCGGTCCTTCCCCCATGTCATGAAATAAAAGGACTTGTTCTACCAAAGGACAGAATGACATAATTTCTATCCCACTGTATTCCTTGTTCCAAAAAACCTTGTTAGGCAATTATCTTCCTTTGTAAATGGAAATCTGGAAGCTTGCCACTTCAAAGAGCTGCGTAATAAATGAAAGAGTTTGTCTGCCAAGAGTACTCACCTGTCATACCTGTCTTTCATACTTGGTAAGGATTTAATTCTGTTTTCTAAAACGCTTGGATATGGGCTGCATCTAACTACACTTAGGCAAGACAGTAATGGTCACATCATCAGAAGAGTATCTGGAATTTTTCCTTGAATACACAAGGTAATAGATGAGTAATGTGCTAACCCAACAAGTCACTAGGTTTGTCTTTTCCAGGAAGCCCAGCACAATCTACACTTCCTACCCGTTTCTGGCACAGGCTAACCACAAAAATTTAACTCTATTGACATAACTGAAATAATAAAGAATAAAAGAAATATTTTGCAGACTCACTGTTTGCCTCTTTCTGATTTTTCTTCAGTAGTATCTTCACATAGATAGGAGTTTTCTTTTAGATAGCCTACAACTTTTAATACCTAGGCTATGGCAAATTTAAGTCACAGTGACTGAGTCCTTCAGGAAATAGGCGCAGCGCTTGCACCTGCCAGGAAATAACAGTGGACACCTGAGTGAAACTGAGAAGAATCCCTCTAAATGAGCCTCATAGCTTGAAATCTTTTCCTGCTTTTCCAGATAAACTGGGCAGAGCCAAAGGAGACAAGCTTTCCACATTGTAAATGGAGCAGCAAACTGAACTGCACGATCTCTTGAGCATTCACACTGAAGTCAAGAACAGTTATTTGAAATAGTACATGTGGCTCTTGACAAGGAGGCACAATCTTCTTTCAACTGCTATAACTTTATTGCACCTAAATATCCTGAACTCAGACAATAACTAGAATATGAATGACAGAAAACAAGTTGGAAGGCAGACAAGAGAGTAACCCTTATGTTTCATACAAAGCATCACCAGGAATCTTTTCCTCATTCACAGACAAAGAGCCAGCTCAGAGGCAGAAAGCAAAATTATTAAAGCTGTGCCTTCATAGAGAAGAGTTAGGATTCAGGAATAAATATAACTTTACAAAATGAAGTAAAGCATGTGTATGCTTGCTCTAATCTAATGGAGACCTTTTTCAATTTGATTCCATAAAAGTTATATTAGCCCCTGAGAATAATCAGGACTTTGAATGTTTCCACAGGCACTGGGGAAAAAAAAACCTAAAACAAAACAAAAGGTAGATCAAAGCATATAGTAAAGTTTCAGACATCAATTTCTGGAGCCATAACAAAGGCTTCATAATCTATAAAAGATTAAATGGTTGCCATTTCAGAGTGTTACTGTGAGTGAGAGATAAATGAGAACATGGTAAAGGTCCAAAATATACTGGCTGAATAAAATCCAATCTGTTACATTTTCCAAGACGACACTCTGCTCTATGAGCTTTATTAGAAAAAGCATGGCGAGTCTAGCCAATTTTTCCCTGAACAGGAAAACCCCAGCCCTGTATATCAATGGCAAGAAGAGCCAAAGAGTGTAACAAAGACCCTTTCAAACACAGGAAAAATCTAAGAAGGACAAAACAGCTACTGTGAAAGAACCAAACTTCTATAACCCAATACATTTCCAAAGGTTGGGTTTTATAGGAATACATGACTGTTTGTATACCCTTACACTTCACACTGATGTCACGTCAGTTCTTTTAAAGTATTTGACTAAATAAAACAAGCATAAACTGTGACAGACTCAAAGTAAAGAACCATACACACTTGCAAAACTGACTACAGTACAGTTGCTCTGAACTTTACAGTGAATATCCACAGCTCTGATGACTTTACAAAGCATTTTGAAATGGAAAAACCTCCAGCTATTGGTGACTTCTGAATGTCAGCTCACTGTACCACCACCTGCATTGCTAGCTACTGAACAAACACCCACTGAGAAGGTTAATACAAAACCTCAACAACTACGAGAAAAAGAAAAATCTTTTAAGCTGCTCCTTTGAAGAGATTCATACAAGCAAACTAATTATTGTGACAGATGCTGGAAACGCGATTGCAAACTGTGGAGGACTTGACAATAGCACAATGGATTGTGCTCAGAAGAAAAAAACTGCGAAAAAACCCTAACACCTCCATTCCTTTAGGATGACTAAGAGACTTAATTTCAGGAAAAACACATTTTACCACATCACATTTTTTATCTGGAATTTTACCATCCATTTCTGAATAGAGTTGTACACATTTTCAGAGAGCACCAATTTGGGTTTTCTCCAAAATCAGGATACCTGTAAAATCAGCAGTTTCCATATAACAAATTAAAGATACAGAAAGATGACTTCATGACTGATCTCAGAAATTCATTAAATTGCAGTATACTGCTTCCTGCTAGTATTACCATTGGAATTTGGTATTTGTTTTAATAATGGACTCTGTGGAAACGTTAGGTTTCCTAGGAGCACAGGCAAATTTCCATCACTCTCTAGAAGGAATAAAGTAAGAGAGAGAATCCAAGTAACCCAGTAAAGTTTCTAAAAATCAGTTTTCGACTATTTGCTACTTATGTATCCTATGTATCACAGAAATCAAAGGTCAAGGAAGACAGCTAATGGGCAACAGAAAAACAAAGCTTTTTGCAGTTTCATGATTTAAAAGGCTTCACTGCAGACCTCCTTTGTATAAAATGTCTTTTAAAGAGAGAAGTACTGAACTGCAGCTGGCTTTTGAGCAGCACAGCAATAAAAGACAGGATAAGAAAGTGGAGCACAGGAATATAAAGTGAAAAAGTGAAAGATGAGTTCAAAACAATTATGTGAAATATGCTCTATTAAGACTGATGTCACCAGAACATGTCATGTGAAAATCTGTTTTAAAGTACAGAATTTGAGGTCTCAATTTCTCTCTTGCTTAAAGCAGTATCAAAATTATGTTTTGCTATTTTCAGACTTTAACAACCAAGGGGTTTGGGGCTTTTGTTTGTTTGTGGGGTTTTTTTGGTGGGGGAACAACACACACGTCCCTTAACAGGTGCAATGGTCCCTCCACCACACAGGTCCCTCAACAGGTTAAAACAATTGTAGTGGGAGGAAAAATTAATTTACTTCATTAGCATTTAATTCAAATAGGCTGTCTAGCTAGAATTAGAGAAATTTCATTCTTGAAACACAAGCTTGCAGCATGAAGTATAAACGTGAGAGTTTACTTATTTATATGTCAATAACGGTGCTACTATGCCAGCTAAAATATGACTGTATTGAGATCTTTGCAAGCACATCTACAGCAATAGAAAAAATGGTTTAACTGCTTTCAATCTGTTTTTACTCAAATGTTGTTCAAAGTCTGGTGACCCCCAGTAACTGAAGTCACTACCTAATTCCTTCCTGATATGCTGGGCTGTACAGTATTTGATTATGTGTAGACAAGCCAAAGTCTAACAGCAACAGATAAACTTAGTTGTCTTTGCAATAGGAAAGGGCTCTAGGCAGCGAAGTACTGAGGTTTCTGGCTTTTGGTTGGGCTATGAAGTAAACCAGCATTTTGCTTTCCCTGCTGGGTTACTTCTAGCACTGGATGTAACTAACAGGATAAAGTTCATCTGCGATCCCCTCTTGGGCCCCTTGACATCTCTCATCAGTGCAGCTACAAGCCCCTTACGCTGCTGCGAGATCCCTTAAGAAACACGCCGGCCTCATCACTGCTACCAGTTCATCCCTTTCTACTGACCTGTAAAGAATGCAATGTTTTGATATGCACAGTTGGAACACACAACCAAACATCTTAAAAACTGTTTCGAAGTCAAAGCTTACTTTTTTTTTTTTAGTATGTAGCAGCACCTGAAAACTCAGAGCCTGCCCAGAGCACTAGTATTATGCTCCAAAAGGCCAATTCAGAACTTAGACAATGTCAACACATAAATGATGTGGGAACCAGCTTAGAAATACGTTTATCTGGTATAGTCAGAGCCAACCAGCCTCTAGATTCCAGGATCCACATTAAAGGAATAGAAGCAATCAGCCTACTCCCTCTTAACGTGTTGCTTGCTAGGGATATTATTACTTACTTGTAGTTGTTATTATCGCTCAACTGTAAGAACAAACATTTTCACCACATGTTATTTATTGATGTCATATGCATCTGATGTCATATGGCACTATACACTTGCAAAGAAAAAAAGCAATTGCACTGTTTGAGTTTGTGGGGAGATACAACTAATGGAGACATGGTGCAAAGGTTCTTTAGCCAACCCGCTTCACCTCCAGCTGTTCAACTCAAATTGAACACAAATTACAAGAGTGCTAATTCTATATAGCATGGGAATATTGAGAGAAGTTTAAGAAAAAATGCTGTAACAGCTGAAGTCATTTTATTGCTTATAGAGACTCAGAGGCTGAGAGGACAGGCTTACATCTCCCATTCTTTGATCTACAACTTGTGGCTGCACCAAACACAACAGGGGCTCTCCATAGCTTCACCTTCCCCGTTACCATGTTTTCTCTCCAACAGGAAAGGGTTCTGCTTGATAATAACCAGAATATGCCTTTCTTGCAGTTTATCAGATCAACCATTCAGAAGATTCAAAAAAAGAAATTCTGTTTAGTTGAGTGTTAAGATCTGCAAGCTCAGCCAACCATAGTCTCAGGTAAATATGAGGATGATATGATATTGCTATTCTGATTTCCTGCAATTGCTTAAGAGAGCAGCAGTCAATATCAACACATAGCTCCAAGCGATACTGAGTGAGAGTCTAACTGGAATCTGTGGAAAGACAAAATGACCAAAAACACTTTTCCAGCTTCTTTTCTGAGATGATAAAATCCTCTCTCAGTTACTCCACTAATTTTCTCCCCATCTTATTAACATACATGCATGGGCACAAAAGATGTGAATTCTTCATGTAAAGCCTAACTTCAAGGAAAAGAAATCTCCTAGAAACTTTATAATACATCATAAAGTCCCCAAAAAAGCACAAGAAAACTCACAAAGTCTCAAGACTATTTGCTCCCCCCGTCCCCTCCCCGAGATGTTGGCAGAAACATTTACCTGGTCTTTGTTCCAGCCTTGACGCAATATTGTACACTGTGAATTGCATGGAAATGTCTCCAGTTTCCATCAGAGAAGGGCTCAGGCTGTGCAAGGCTAGAAGGGGGCGTTGCTTTGCAGCACACACAGCTGAGCTCAGCATGGTCAGTCCTGCAACGCTGGATGAGAGCTAAGGGAAGTAACCCAGGCGGACGGCTGAGTGCTTGCCCCATGTGAGATGGGGCTGGCAGCAGAGCATGTAAGATGACAGCCCGCAGTGGGGTCCCCCACCCAGGTACCTGCACTCAGGCTACTGCAACAGGAAATACAAGCGAACAACTGAAGAAAACATGATACTTTGCCCATGTTCTTCCGGGCAAGCAACAAGCAAGCAATTCACCCAAACTACACAACACATTAGGGGTCAAGCAGAAAGGGAACAATTCTGCTGTCCAGTACCAAAGCACTTTTGCTCTCATACCTCTTCAGAGTTCCACATCCAGCTCCAACCATTTCCCCCCCGCTTCCCTCCATTGCTTCATGCATTGAGCAGAGATGGTAGATAGAGCTACGCTATGGTATTTATACATAGGCTTTAAAAGACTTACAAAGTACAGAAACCGATGCACTGCAAAGTATATCTTTTTTTGTAGCTTTGCAAACTTCCTAACAAATTACTTTGGGAGATTTAATGGTTAAGCAATTCAGTAGGGGTATTAAGTGTATTTTTGAAAATAAAACCTTATCAGAAGATCACAAGTATGCTCTTCATTTACCTACCACAAGTTCATCCACTAGAACTCCAAATAAGGGCTAAAGGATCACAGGAATAATATGAAAAGCACAGAGACACAAACAGGCATGTTTTTAAGTTGCCTTTAACTCTTACTTATTAGGCAGCAGGGTGCTCTTAAGTAACTAAAGCAAAACTAAATGCAGCAGAACAAGGATGCATTTTTCCGTCTTGGTCTGCCTGGGACACCTTGCCTATAGCAAATGTTTTCAATTACATGAGTCCGGCATCCTTTTTTGTGCTTTTAAGAAGATAAAACTAGATTATGGCTGTCTTTCCTTTGAAGTCTTTGAATGCTCATACTAATGCCTCACCACAGTGTCTGAGGAGCGTTAAGTGTATAGCCTAGCTTGGAGAGCTGTTAATTCAAAACAGAGCTGTACAACTCTCATGGTTTGTTTAAAGCAAACAAAGAAAACATCCCTCTGAGACTCACTCAACATTTTTTTAGTATTAGGATCAGCTTACTCACTGGAAAACAGCATGAAGTAGAAGTAGTAAGAAAATCAGATCTATGGGGGAGGGGAAGAAACAAAACAAACACAACACCCCCCCCCCAAAAAAAAGACCAAAGTTGTAATACAAGTAGATAATTTTTTAATCTAGACTAGAAATAATGCAAAAATCATTCCATAGCCCCCCAAATAAGATTTGTTTGTCAATGGAATGAAGTCTTCAAGAAAGTAAAAAAAAACCCTCAAGAATACAAGCATACCGTGTGTGTGTGTGTGTGTGTGTATCATAATGTTTTAAAAGGATTTAGAGACTTTTTCTTACCACCTATAGCAGTGTGCAGCCATTTTTCCAGCAAATGACAATCCAGTAATTGACAGTTAAATTAAATCTGCAATTAAAGGTTCTGAAAATAAATCTTTTTTCCTAATGAGTGACTTATGTTACAGTCATCACAGATGTTATTATAATGCCTTATAACAAAAAAAGGAAAATGAAAAAAAAAAAAAAAAAGGTAATTTTCTGTTTGACTGTGTCCCTTTGACAAAACTGAATACATGCTATGTCATGACTTTCAGAGTATTTTTAGCTTAAAGAACGATTTCCATTTTAGGTCATTACAGCCAAATAGTACTGCTGATAAGTAAAATCAGTTTTATTATCAACCAGATGAAGCTCAGCTCCTTGCTGCTCTGGTAATTAATTTCTCATCATTTATTTCACGGGGCCAGAAGGGGTAGAAAGGTTTCTTCCTGGATATGTTTCCATTTAGAGTCCAAAATCATTTTACGAGTTTCATCTATTTGAACTTTGCTCTAAGAGCAGCAAGCAGAACTTGTATCCACACAAATGGCAAATGAGTTTGTATGTGTTTAAAATGACTGCATTTGCATAAGCTTTTGTATTTAATTGCATCAGTGTAAGAACAGACTTAAAGTAGAACACCACATATGCCTAGACAAGGCTGAGCTATGATAAGCTGACTCAATTTGAACACGGCAAAGTTGCTGAAATGCATTTATAATAGTGTTATTCAATTTAACTAAAAATATTTTGGCCTAGCTACGTTAAATACCTATAAGACCTCATTTTCTTCAGGGAGATGATGGGGATTAAATGGTAAGTTAGCTATAATCACATATGATAGAAGACAAACTGCTAGTTCATCCCTAGAAAAAAAATAATTAAAAGAATTTTCCAGCTTATTACACGGCATTAAGTATTTACCCACAATGTAAAGCACTGGAAAGTGCTGGGACTAGCTACGTTAAATACCTATAAGACCTCATTTTCTTCAGGGAGATGATGGGGATTAAATGGTAAGTTAGCTATAATCACATATGATAGAAGACAAACTGCTAGTTCATCCCTAGAAAAAAAATAATTAAAAGAATTTTCCAGCTTATTACACGGCATTAAGTATTTACCCACAATGTAAAGCACTGGAAAGTGCTGGGAAAGCCCAATCACTGTTTTAACAGATTAAAAAAAAAAAAAAAAAAAAAAGGTGAAATTTAGTTGTCCTTAAAATATGTCAATTTATGCTCCATGATCCAAGAACAATACTCAACCTGACTTTTGGTTTCAGCACTGCTATACATACTTCCTACAAGTTTTAGAATACATTTAACCTAATCTCTACTACATTTAGAAATGCAGTAATTAAGACATTAAAATATATTATTCCCATAAATGTATACTTCATTTATGTTTTACTTATATATTTACTAAATGCACTAATGTGTACTTTAGTTAAGCAGTACTTGAAATCTATTATGGTATTTTAATAATATATGCTTGAAACTCAGCTGTGAATGATATACAATAACCCCATACAAAAAATATGCATAGAAGTACTTTTCAGTCAAAATTTGACCCTTCAAGGAAATAGATACTAGGGTTATAATATATATTAAATTTCTAAGAATCAGTATTGAAGACTTCTTGTCAAGATTTGCTTTTTAAAAGGAGAAAGGATTGCTACTACATGTTACGTTCAAAATCAAAATAGAGATTTGAGAAGCTGAACATACTGCTGCAAGAAGTCAGCAGCTCCTTGCTTCAAAATTTTGAAATTAGGCTTACACAGTGCAAAACTGTAGTGTTGGAAAGATTGGGCTCACAGTTATTAACTAGTAAGAGAATAAGAGATCAAATAACAGAACAACACTCAAAAAGTAGAGGAGATTGAAACTAAAAGCAGATTTTGGTCACAAGAGGTCCTTTGACCTGTCCTTTTCCCCAGCTTGGAGATGCAATAAAAAAAAAAAAAAAAGAACAGAACTCAACAGAAGGAGAGACAATAAAGGGCTGGCCTGTTTTGGCTTCTCTTCCCAGTCCTTAAATATATATCTATATAAACTTCCAAGCAAATAAACATTTCTCTTTGCTTCAACTGCCACCCACTGGAAAAGGAAAGCAACATTAATTCCAAATTGCAATATCCTAAATAGGTCAGAAAACCAATCTGACAGATATTAGTACAGATTACATTAAATCTCTGGGTTTGCCTTGAAAATCTTAGTGGCACTGCTAGAATTAAGTAAGCTTGCAAATTAAAATGAAACAAAATACATCAACAACCCAGAGCTCCACTTCACCTCCCTGCCCCAGCCGGTGGGAGTTTGGATCATAATGCGAAAGTTTTGGGGAGGAGCTGGAGTCCATGAGGATGAAGCGAGAGTAATGGGGTTGGCAGCACCTCTCTGACAAACGTGGTGCTACAATGACAAGCGGCATTGCCTAGCCTGGCAGTTCTCATCGCTCTGTGCTGCTCTTGCTGCACCCCAGGTCTATCCCCATACTCGTGCTGCTGCTCCCTCTCCCCCTTGCTCTTGCCTTACGACAGCAACGCAGCAGTTTCATTGCCTAAATGCCAGCTTCTGCATTCCAGCCTTCCCTCCTCGGCAAGCCCCATACTCCCTTCAATGGGCGCACAAGGTGCCTGCGGTGCACGGAGTTGGTAGTGCAGATCCAGTAGCTTAATCTTTTAACTAGTAGAGCAATGTGGAAAGGCTTGCTAAAAAACCCCAACCAACAAAACCCCACAACACCAAAACCCAAAAACAGTACAGGCTGCAACAGAGAATTATCATCAACTTCAGATGAAACTTGTTCTAACTTTAGATAAAATAACAGGTATTCACACCAAAAGTGCTTACCTAGGAGAGCAATATGAGGCATTTGCACGCAAAAGCAGGCACATCAGATGCAATGACAGCAGCATAAGAGCATGTTGCCAAATGCCACAAAACTCACCCTTGACTGGAACATACTATCCTGGAGACAAGCAACTGTGATGAACCTGCACTGAGGCTGTGATGGTGCAGCCAGGGAATTCAGCAATCACAGGTGAGACCATTTGGCAAGCAAACCTGAATGATACAGACATGCCCTGACATCCTGGAGAAAAAACCCAACCTCTATTAAAATGACACCAAATAAATGGGGAGAATTAGATTCCAGAGAACCTTCCACATTTAAGACATTCTCAAGTGTACATGTGATGAAGCAAGTTTTGCCAAGAGAACAGCTACTCTGCAATTATCAATGAGCTCAGAGGTATAAATTGATTGCAGATTCCCTCACTGTAAGGGACTAAGGAAACTTAAGGAAGTTAAAAAAAAAAAAAAGCCCAAGAACCTAATATAAACCCCGTGGGGATTAACAGACAGACCTATAAATCATTTAGTCGAAATCACATGTTGGGGGGGGTGGGCGGGGCAAACCTATCAGGAAAAAAAATGTCTGGCAACATCCCTTTATGAAATTTCTATTTGACTGTTGCAGAGGTGGGGAGTGCCATAGTGGAACAACTTCCCTGGACTTGCACAAGAGATGCTTCTTTCACAGCACAGAGACAACGCCAAGATACCTGCCAAAGTTGTAATACTGCTTCGAGCTGTATCTTCCTGCTCTCTAGTTCCCCAACAGGACTTTTTCTAGGCAGGACACAAACACTGTCTTCTAGCCCCTGGTTTTATCTGTCTTCCCCTAACCCTTGTGTTGGATTTGAAGGAACTAGGTAACTAGGAACGCTGCAGTCTCTTTTTTGGCTGAGAGAATGGGAGAAGACATGTTCAAGTGCCAATGGCTCGCTGCACTCAGATCAAAGCAAAACTGGATGCTCTTAAATTACCTGGAAGAGTTTAGGTCCATATTAACAAGCTCTTACCCCTGGGATGCTCTTGCTTAGATAAACTTGTCAAACAGAAATCTTAAGCATCAGCTCCTGCCAGTTATCAAGAAGCACAAGAAAATCTAATATGAGAGAGCTCGCATGATTTCCTGACAGACAAATCTGCTCTGGATATTTGGCAATCAGCATCCCCAAGTCATTAGTAAGAGTATTTGAGTTCAGTGAAGGCCACGGTCATTGGCCAACAGACACATAAGGAAACAGCTAGACTCTTGTTGAGCAATTCACAGCTCAGCATGAACACAGCATTAACAGACCAGCAGACTGGATGTGAAGAAATGTAATCATCATTGCTCAGTGAGTGTAAGAATCAGTTAAAAAAAACAAAAAAAAAGGTTATTTAAAAAAATTATATCTATCAATACCAAAAACATCTATAATCAAATCTACTCCTTCACATGCAGAGATGCTTATATGACAGAAGGTTTCAGATTCTACTTTTTTATTTACTCTATAAAAGGAAAGGGGTTTGTTATCAAAATGAAAGATCCTGGCAGCACCTACTTGATATAAGATGGCCATCTGTGCTTTCTCTTACTGGAATATACATTAAATCCATTTTTTAAAATAAGCAAGAATAGACCTTACTCTCACAAGCATTTTCCAGTAAAACATTCTGACACACAACTGTGTTCTTTAGCAAGTGAAGTATTTTCTCCAGTTCAACAGGCACTAACAAAATCAGTAAGGTACAAAATACTCATTTTGGTTACATAGTCATGCCAGCAAAATGCAGTCACCCAGGCACATTACAAAATGTATCATAAAAATCTTGAGATAAAACATACAAGGCAGTCAGTGTTGTATTTCAAACATGACAGTCTTTCACATTTATTGCACTATGTCTATTCATCTTAATTTTCCTTGAGAATACAAGTTAGGAGCATATAATGGGCTCCACTTACTACTAGCTGGACCGTATCTTGTAAATTCCTACCAAATTTTCACATAGAGGGCCTTTTGAAAAGGAGGGACTGTTTCTTTTAACAAAGAAATACAAGATTCCTCTTTTGTCCAAACAGGAATCAAATACAGTCTCCTCCTAGAAAAGCACAGTTCAGCCATCGAACAATGTGTTCGCAATAGCTTAGCTACACTGCCTTTGTACTCATTGGGGAATTTCCTAGAAAAGGACAGACTGCAGAAGCCAAGTTTAACCGTGAGTTTGGCTGCCAGATATTTTTGATCATCTCTTCAAGTATCTCTCTGCATGTTCAAGCATCTAAATCTTAAAAAAATCTGGCTTAAGTTAAAAAAAAAAAAAAAAAGCTTTTATTATCAGAAGCACAAATCTGATATCATAACCAAAAATGATTCTTCCCTTAAGCTGTGCCTAATATTGAATATTGATACTTTTGATGCACTAAAGTAATTTAAAAATCATTGGTAAGATGAAGAACAAAGTAGTACTAACTAAACACTCAGGTTTCATGAGTTCCTTAAGCAGACAAGCCACGGCAAAGCTTAAGCTGCACTTCCTCGAAAAAATGGAGAGTATGATAATCAAATATACAAACAAGGATTTTACTTATTAGATCTCTAATAAATAGGTGTTGATGGGTGGGTAGAAAAGATGATTTGCAAACACTCAGACAGTAACTTGACACTTAAGTGCTAAAAAACCCACACAATTTTCTCTTTTTCTCATCTTGTCATTACAAAGTTGTCACACAACAAACAACGAGGCTAAACCAACACAGGTCTAGGTTTTCAGCTCCAAATCAGTAGCATGCGTGACTTTATAGCTCAGGGGTGGGGAAGAAAGCTGAGGCTGAAGTTTAGATTTAATGCATATGTTCAAGTAACACTGTATTTATAGCAGGTAGCCAGGATTAAACCTAGCCTATAAATACTTAAATCATTTATGAGACTGCAAAAGACTATAAACGTAATGCAAATCAAAGCCTCTTGTATAAAAGTACATCCCATTTTAGAGGTTTTCAGCCATCCAGGAGAAGAGAAACACACTAATTCAGACAACTCCTCTGAGCCCAGTGAGGTGGAAAGGACTTCAGCCCACATGCACCTGTCAGAAGAGAGGGCACCCTTACTAAGCAGTTTCAGGAGAGCTTGTTTTGGTAGGGTCTTTTTCTCACACATACACACAAAGCCTAGTGCAATGACATCTTGACCAGTCTCCCAGGAGCTATCCCAACTCCACTCTCACTAGCAATGGGTAAGAGTGAAACAGCTTGGTTACATTTCAACCAAACAAGACCATAAATTGCTCACAGGTCTAAGGAAAAGTAATAGGCATATCAGGATAGCAATATATGTTGTGTATCTATTTTGTTCTCAAAAGTGGGTAGCACCTTTTTTTGGGGGGTGGGGGTGGGGTGGTGGTTGGTTGTTTTTTCTTTGGTTTTGGGGGTTTTGTTTTTTTAAGTAAGTTTGATGGTTGGCTGGTCAAATGGGAGGAGATAGCAAGAACACACCCTCCTCCCACAGCAGTCAGACCAGTATCATACAAGGCATAAAGGCTTAATGTGCATCAGTTTCATGAAGTTATCTGTGACGGTCACTCCCAGACTTTATGGATTGTGATTATTAAATAAACTTTTCCAGATAGAGCATTACACTCAATGGCAAGTAAATTACCAGGAAACACATTAATTTCAGTAAGAGGATACCGTAAAAAGTATTCTGTGGTTTTATACACTTTCGTAGCTTCAGAAATATTTTTTAAAGAACTGACTTTACAGTCTACCTCTGATTTGCAGCTATTGATATACATCTGTGTTGTATCACTTAAATTTTTTAGTTAGAAACTGTCAAATCTATTGTCAATCAGAAAAAAAGCAACAGATGATTTAATAGGTCCAAAACATAAGTTACTTCATGGATGTCAGGGCACCTTTCTGTCACTGGAAGGTAGACATAATGTTCCACTTGCATAAATTTTCATTTCAAAAAACAAACAAAAAACCAAAAACACAACAGAAAATAACCTGAAACACACAGATACACATCAGATTTCCATTCTCTTTATCAGAGTTACTTCTAATAACAGTGTCTGGTCTAGATCAGACCAGAAATAAATCTTGCACCACTCTTGGCAAGGACAGCTTTGTGATGTCCCCGGTACTGCTGTGCCTGGTATCAGCTCTCATTTCTCTACCATTCCTGGAGTCTCTGGCAACAGAAGCAGCACACTGGTGCAGTTTCACCTATAAAGGCAGTATGTATCATCTAGGTGGCCCTATAGAGCTAGAGGCAGGCCACTACTTCCTACAGAGCAGACTTTTGCAAAATTACTCAAATATCATAAAAAGCTAACAAGGTAGCTCTGGCTTAGAGAGGTAATGCCTCTTCAAGGAAAAACTCTCTTACAGGTAGAAATAACTGCCTTTTAAATGAGAACATAAGACAAACCATTTCAATATTACTTTACCAAGGCTGTAAAGAGCTCTCCCAGGCTCATCTCTGTTAATCGCATCTCTGCAGAGCACAGCCAAGCAGATGTGGAATGATTACTTTTAATGTGCCACCCTAATAGCTCTGAATGGGCGCTGGGAGTTTTTCCCCTTTCCCTAATCCTTCTTGTTGTCCTTTGGCTTCACAGAACCAAATCCTGCACTCAGATTCTGCAGGTAAAGGAAGATTCAGAGAAAGATGACAAGTTTTGTCATGGACTGAGGAAAGCAGTTAAAGCTGCCGGAACACAAACAGTTTTGGTGTGTTTTTTAGGCAACTTTTTGACAGAACCTGATAACCAGGATGGAGAAGCTGCATTTAATGCAAGGATCATTCCAGAGTAAAAATTGCCTTACCTTTCTCAGCAGTGTATGATTAACAGGGGAACTTTAGTTCCTAATGAAGTCAGCCAGCCCCCAGACTCCACTGGTAAATCCCTTCTTGTCATCTTTCACATTCAGCTCTGACTCATCTGCAACAAACATTTCAATCCCTAGCCTATTCCTTTTGTCCTCCATTCTTTTTACAGTAGGTTACATTTGTACTTCATAAATGTAATGAAGGGGACGGTGGACTATAGATACATAAAACATTTTGGACTGCAGCATGAAGAGACACACCTGAGTTAGCTTTAGGGAACTTAAATACCTGTGTCGATGAACCCAATACGGGCATGTACATACCTCAGTGCTGGCTAACACACCTGTACAGTATTTACACCGTACAGTCCACACTGAGGCTTGTGCCACTGCAGCTTCAATGTAGACTAGCTGGACTGACGTGAACTTTGCCACATCCACGTGTGCTGCAGTCTCACCCCCAGTTGCAGCGTAGCAGCGAAGGAAGAGCAGAAGGGGCTCCTCCTCGCCTTTGCTCTGGGGAGCAGCCAGAGCTGAGCTCCAGCTCCAGGCGGGCAATGCATCCACAGGGCAGAGGATTTGCTCCTCTGCACAGAGACAGGATGCCAGTGAGGTCCTTCAAATGGAAGCATGCATGGATGGTTAATTTAAACTATCAGGCCCTGAAGTACTCAATTTAACATGAATTTTAATTGTAATGACTGTGGCTTTTAGACATCAAAATAAATTCAAAGGCCTAAAACCTTCTATGCTTTTCCCAGGAAATCAGTTCTTTTGATAAAAGATGTCATCTTCCCAGGTTTTATTGTTATTTCCTTGATCTAATAGCCTCAAACAGCCAAGTTTTCTTTGAAAGATTCTTCTAAAGATGTTTTTTTAACAAAAGTAGCTACAACATTTCAAAAGTTTTCTAGTTTAGAAATAGTTTCTAGTTTAAAAATAATTCCTTCTTTACAGAATACATTTTCAACTATGCTGTGCGGTCAAGGAGCCAAATTTATTATATAATGCTATTTCACTATTCTATTCAATAAGAAAATTATGACCCTACTGTATAATTATGCCTAATGGAAAGATGGGTGTTATAATTAATGAAATACAAAACGGAAAACGGATTGAGAATGAGCTCTTCACTGGTCAGAACAATATGAGCATCTTCCTGATCAATTATTTCACACATAGTCACCAAACAGAATTACCTTACATACTCATTAACCACACACACATCATAGCTGTGTAACAGAGTATAGTTTTCTATACTTTTGTATCAGCCACTGAGTGGCAGCAATTCCTTCTACCTAAATCTGAATTATGAGATGTAGGATAAAAATTTCCAAGTATCGTTAACTTGTAATTTTTTTATGCTACCTCTAAATTTTTTTATATTAGCATTACATGCAACCATGCAAATAATGGCTAGTGAAATATCTTACGCGTTTCAATTTTTAAATTGCCAAAATTTAAGAAGTTATGTACATTATTCTGATAATCATACTTCCTTAGAAGTTTGCTATATTCAAATTCATAGTAAGATAACTTTGAAGAAAACTATGTGGATCAAGGAAACTGGAAATGCCAGCCTGTAGTAATTTCTTAAACTAAAGCACAGACCTGTACTTTATCGTGAAACCTAAGGTGAAGGTGACAAACTTCCCCCCCCCCAAAAAAAAAAAAAAATCTAAATCTACATTTTGCAGCTTTATGCTTGCTTATTTCCTTAGTATTCACAGGTTTCCACAGTAGTGTCTTGGGGTGACTGAAACCTATCAGTCCAAAGACAAATACCTAGTTTTTTAATACAGCCATTTTCAGGAGCTAAAATAAACAGGAAATGCTACATACATACTTTTTTAAAAAAAAGCTGTTTATGAATTATTGCTTAACCACTTAAGCAGTACTTCACAGCCTCTTGTTCAGAGAGCTATATTGGTTATATTTGGTTATAGCTTCCTATTTGAACAGCGCAATGCTGCATAGCCTTACTTGATAGACGGAAAGCCAAAGAGGTTATTTGCTGGCTTATTACATTGTTAATAAACTAATGACTGTACAAGGCCAAGGCCCAAGTAAGATTTAAAAGAAACTAAACACACCACAAATGCATCCAGGATTTTGACACAGACTACTTGTAGAGCTGTTTAAGGCTGTAATTCAGCTTTAAATGAGTCTCTAAAACTAGGAAAAGATCTCGCATGAGAACCGATTATCCCACACCTGTCTTCTCTGCAGATTCAGTTCCGTCCTCAGAAGCATCCAACTGTCAAGAGACGGGATACAGGGCAATAAATCTCCCGCAAGAGCTCCTAGGTCCAGATCAACACTCTGCTCTGCGCTACTTGAATAATCTAGAAGCAGTGCAATAGTCAGAGCCCATGAGTAAACATATGTCAGATGTAACCACAGAATGTCATAATTCAATTATTTTAATATTTCATACCCTAATGCAAACGGGGAATTCTCTAGCGATGAACTGAAAATTAGTTTTTAAGTGATGCAC